>VMOF01000035.1:34822552-34905052 GCA_011764245.1 Trialeurodes vaporariorum
AATGATTGAGTGTCATGGCGGTGATACTCCCATAAGAGACCGTGAGTAAGACAAGGACAAAACGTAGAACGTCTTTCGGTATAACTGTGATTGTAAATTCGCTTGTGATCTTTCAGGAATTATGTTACAGTGAAAAGATACTTTAAGGCAAGTGGAATCTAATGGTGCAATAAAATTTGAGAAAACTGTTGGTTAACTAGCATGAATTTGCGTTCGAAAATTAGGATCTGGTAAATCCTTGAGAGTGAGCGAGATAGAGCATTTGTTTGGAACCAATTCTGATCGTGACGTCATCACTAAACAGGTCTACTTAAGGATATGAATGAGCCTCTCTCTTTTCTATACCCCTCCCGCTCTTCATCAATACCTCGTCGCTTCTTATCGATGTACCCTCGTCAAACAGATTTTGACACTTTTACGATGCCAGTCCTGAACGCTTAATGCACCGTGAAGAAATCTTGAGACCGGTGGAGCCCAAAGGCGAGGGGCAAAGAGGGTTTCTGTGAAGGGTGTTTCCACCCCCCTCCTGCCTTGGAATTTCGACTCATAGGTTGGCACAAATGACTTAGGTTGCTGGACCTGTATGGAATTCTCGTTTGAAGGAATTCGACTTTGACGCTTAATAACTTATTGAAATTAACAGGAATACCAAAACTTTTACAATTTTAAGAAAATAGACGCCGAGGCCTCCTGGATTGCAGCAATAAATTAACGATTAATGAAACCAGTTTTAAGAAAATACGTTTTTAATTTTTCAAACCTTCCCGCCAAAGGTTTTGCCATAAGCAAGGCATTGGACCTATATAATATTAGGTATGAAAATGAAAACAAGAAGCGCACCGTATATGTACGGCACGCTTAAAAAAACAGTAAATAACAGTATAAAAGTTCGCTCATAGGGAAAATGCAATGAATCAGAGTTTGTTTGGAACCAGAGGTCCTCGGACGGCAATCGATACGATACATATCGCTCTACTAAAACAGTCTATCGCCACTTTCTCTACGATGAACCACTTTTCTCCAAGGTAGATGGAGAACAGATTTGGACAGCACTCTGAGGGCCATTTTTCTGACCGCGCGATTCAAAATATTTCACATCGTGAAAAGGAAAATGAACAACGTCATTGACGATGTTAATCCATTCTATAGTCACAACATTAACATTTAAAGACAAAATTTCCATTGCACTGTTCAAATATCTTCAAACCTATCCTCAAACAACAATGCAAGCTGCACGGAGTAAATATATAGGAGACAAGATGGAGGCGAGGATTTGGGCGAAATTGGTTAACTCTGTCAGGCTGTGACATGACTTGACGCGAAACGTAATGTACGTTGTATGGATTCGCTTATGCTTTCCATTTTGTTACAGAATTGACAAAAACTGAATTAGAGGTGCTGGTCCTGACGTTTGAAGGAGAATTTCAAGATGTTTTCACAGGTAGGTAATTAGTTTGACGCACAGCGAAAGCAAACACAACTCCGATGCAATACCTAATTAGATTATTTCAAAGAGTCCTAAATTCATATCCGTCAACGATGAGAACAAACGGCTCATAGGTGCCATATTTTGAGTTACACTTCGCATATTTTGTTAAATGCCTACGGGAAAAAACGGTGCCTGTTTGACTTCAAATGTGGTTTTCTTGGTACGAAAAGTTTGGAAAGCATCGGAGCCCTCTGAAATTGCACGTGTTTCTTAAGTAATGAAGAAACCTGAGCACATTTCTAAGACATTGTTTTTTTCATTCCAACTAAATATTGCATCTTATAAAAGCTTCAAGTTGCTGTGTTCAAAAATGCCTCTCTTCTTTTTCGATAATCTTTCTTTAAGACCCTATACTCTATACTACTACGCAAAGTAATAGAAAAATGTAGACACGGTTTTGTAGGCTCCGATCAGGAGCATAAGCCAGTAAACCCCCACGGCCCACCCCTCCCAAAAAATAAAACAAAAACAAAAACACGATTGGATTTATTGGATTTAAAAAGCTTTTTCAATGAACTTTCTAAAACGTGATTGAAATTTTTCAAAAACTCACCTATAAAATCTTTTATCATTTCATTTAGAAAAGAACGGACCTTTGTTCAAAACGATTTTTTTCTATTTTACAACATGTTTCACCAAATTATGACTGCATGCAGAGTTACTAAGAAATGGGGAATTATGAGAACTATTCGTATGGACCATAAACCATACTCTATGAGGTTTTGAGATGTGATGAACTACAGTTAGACAACCACATCAACGTACGTATTATTACTGAGAATTAGGTCATACATCTACAAGAGAAACGCCTCACTTATAAATATCTCTTCGGAAGTCTGCGTTTTTTCAATAGTCATTAGAAAGCTTTCAAATGGCTATAAGTTGCTCCTTGTTCAACCGAGGTTTGATTCGAACTTAACAAGAGGGCTCAAGTGTAACTCAAATCATACGCGCGGTACCCATCAATTCTTGTAAGCCAAGCTATAGTTGCCGTAAGAATAGGCTGAGTCGTTCAATCTAAGCTGAGTCAATTTTTTCAAGGGTAATATTTCAACAAATTTTCCGGGAGATAGAAAAGTTCAAAGACAAAATAACATGGTATATACTCATAAAAAAGTTTTCATTTATGCCACGCCAGTTACTTTAGAAATAGACGGGGTCCTTCAATCTTTTAGCTGAAGTAATATTTTCAAGGGTATAATATTTCAACAAAAATTTCGAAAAATAGAAATTTCGAAAGACAAAATTACAGTTGGAAGGCAGAAAGAGGAACCTTTAAGACCACAGACAAATTTGCGGATTTCGACTGGTGTAAAGCAGCTCGATATAGAATAATAGAATTATCCAGAGAGTGGGGTGTAATAAATTTAACAGTTGTAAAAAATTGCGGATACCGCTTGAAATAATAGTCATTTTTCGCTGTACGAGTCATTTTCCAAAGCTTTTAAGATCCTGATGAATCCATGCAATAAATTATCGTCTGAGGCGGTTGGACCTGCAAATGCGTCGCCATCAGCGCACAATGAGCTGAACAGCGCAATCAGTGGCGAAGCGTGCAATATTTGGCAACGTTGCAGTTTTTCCATTTATGCATATGAACCCTTGAAAAAGATCGAACTATTTGGTGTTCGGTGAACACCTTCGCATTCAACCTTTTACATGGGTCTAAATGGACACAATACAACGATGCCAAATTGCACGCTATGCCACTGAGCGCATTTTTTTTTTAAGTAGATTCCATGAATCTACTTATTGCGGAGGGTGCGATGTTGGATTTTTCGGGAAATTTTATCAAATGAGCACGTTTCATGGTCCCCTGAGTGAGAAAATACCACTCGTTGAAAATTGTATATATATATAATATATATATATATATATATATATATATATATATATATATATATATATATATATATATATATATATATATATATATATATATATATATATATATATATATATATATATATATATATATATATATATATATATATATATATATATATATATATATATATAATGATGAATACCTTTAGAGATATCCTTGGCGCGGGAGCATTTGCTTCTCGCGTCATGTCAGCAGTGTCGTTTCGACGACTTGCTGTGTGCGAAAAGCATTGAGTAGAGGCAGCTTCGAGTAAGCCCACCTGATGAGTCGTAACAACGACGAAACCGGTCGTGGCGCTCTCGAAACGCTGTCCTCGCTCATGCATTTCTGTTGCACCTGCCTGAGCTGAACTCTCTCCCCCTGTGTTTTTTACACGTACTTACATTATTTTTTAATGTTATTTTTTTCTTTTTTTGGCTTTGTTGTTTCTCCAAACTTTAGAGTCTGACCAACTCTAAAGGTATTCATCATTTATTTTTTGGCCATTTTTTGTGTGTTTTATTACGTATAGTCACTGCGGAGATGGTGCTTTTTTCCCGTTCGGGAGCCGGCGGCTGTTTGTAGAACGCGTTCGCTTCTCTAGCCGTCCGGTTTTATCTTTTTCTCTGGTCTTGCTTTTTTCATCTGAGAGTTGTTCAGCTTCTATGGTAGATGGCGCGGGAGCATTTGCTTCTCGCGTCATGTCAGCAGTGTTGTTTCGACGACTTGCTGTGTGCGAAAAGCATTGAGTAGAGGCAGCTTCGAGTAAGCCCACCTGATGAGTCGTAACAACGACGAAACCGGTCGTGGCGCTCTCGAAACGCTGTCCTCGCTCATGCATTTCTGTTGCACCTGCCTGAGCTGAACTCTCTCCCCCCTGTGTTTTTTACACGTACTTACATTATTTTTTAATGTTATTTTTTCTTTTTTTGGCTTTGTTGTTTCTCCAAACTTTAGAGTCTGACCAACTCTAAAGGTATTCATCATTTATTTTTTGGCCATTTTTTGTGTGTTTTATTACGTATAGTCACTGCGGAGATGGTGCTTTTTCCCGTTCGGGAGCCGGCGGCTGTTTGTAGAACGCGTTCGCTTCTCTAGCCGTCCGGTTTTATCTTTTTCTCTGGTCTTGCTTTTTTCATTTGAGAGTTGTTCAGCTTCTATGGTAGATGGCGCGGGAGCATTTGCTTCTCGCGTCATGTCAGCAGTGTCGTTTCGACGACTTGCTGTGTGCGAAAAGCATTGAGTAGAGGCAGCTTCGAGTAAGCCCACCTGATGAGTTGTAACAACGACGAAACCGGTCGTGGCGCTCTCGAAACGCTGTCCTCGCTCATGCATTTCTGTTGCACCTGCCTGAGCTGAACTCTCTCCCCCCTGTGTTTTTTACACGTACTTACATTATTTTTTAATGTTATTTTTTTTTTTTTTTTTTTTTTTTTTTTTTTTTTTTTGGCTTTGTTGTTTCTCCAAACTTTAGAGTCTGACCAACTCTAAAGGTATTCATCATTTATTTTTTGGCCATTTTTTGTGTGTTTTTATTATTATATATATATATATATATATATATATATATATATATATATATATATATATATATATATATATATATATATATATATATATATATATATATATATATATATATATATATATATATATATATATATATATATATATATATATATATATATATATATATATATATATATATATATATATATATATATATATATATATATATCTTTATATGTATGTTTCAGCCAGTTTTACCGTTTTTATGTCCCACGATCCTGTTCGTAATTTTTGGTTTTTGTTCTTGAAATTTGTCTCAACTATTCGTTGGGTTTAATTCTTGGATGAGTTCGAAGATGGTGTAAATCTGACTGTTAGTTTTCGCGTTATGGGCCGTGTTTGAGTCGTAAAATGTGTTTTTGAGGTTTATTTTTAGGAGTGTTTGTTTTGAGTATTTTTTTTGGGAAAATTTATGTTAGTCGTTTTGTTACGCAGCTTTTTTACTCGAGTCATTTTTTCGTGTTTTGCGTTGTAAGCGAGTTATAGTGATGTGTTTTTCGGGTTTTTTGGCGGTGTTTTTATATGAAGAAATTGTTTTTTTGTATCGTAAATTTTAGTATATATCGTGGAGGATGTTTTTAGTTCATATGCTCTTTTCCTTGAATTTTCCTTGTGTTTTACGTGTTTTACGAGCTATTTAGTTTCTTATGGGATTTTACAAGTGAAAGACAAGGATGGTGTACTGGTATAAATGCTCTTTCTTTGTTTTACACGTACACTGTTGCTTAGGTACGTTATTTATTTATTTTCTTGTTTTATCATCTGCTCTTATCAGATTTATTCCTCATTAGCGTTACAAAGATTAGACATTTTTCTATCTTGGTACTATAATCTTTTTTCATGGGCATTTTTATTTAAATGTTGAACAGCTGATAAAAAAAAAGAATTGAATAATTCAAATAAAATCATAACATAACCTATTTATTGAAATTTGTGAAAACTTATATAACCTACCTTTTATTTCTCACTTGCATTGTAAAGATTACACATTTATCTATTGGTAATATAATCTTTTTCACAATAATATTTGGATTTTGAGCAGCTGATTAAGTAAAAAAGAAAAATTCAGAGAAAAATTCAGAGAAAAATTCAACAAAAATTATAACCTATATTTAAATTTGTGAAAAAATGATTTAACCAAGCATGGAATCTACTTCGTCTTACCGGCCTGCCGGGAGGCATTTTTTTTTTTTATGAGTGAACTCAAATATATGCCAGTCTTTTGAAGGATTCACTGTCTAGTAATATCCGTCAGTCGCTCCAGAGACTGTCTGTGTAAAACTTTATTTGAACCGTGGGTTGTAATTAAATGTAGGTCAGTTTTGACTGACAAAATAGGAACAGATAAAAGCGGAAAAACTTACAAAAAGTTGTCTGTATGTACTTTACATTTTTTCTTTGGGTGTTTCCGTTGACCGACTTTTCAATTGATCGTCTGATCAATTAGAACTAATATAGAACTAATAATAACTTTATTCGGTTCCAAAAAACATCCTCCTATATGTAAGGATTCTTTTCTTCTCATGTGAGCATTTCCGGAAGAAAACAGCATCAAAATAGAAAATCTATACTGCTATTTTTTTATTTATTTTTTTCATTTTATTTTATTTTTTTGTTTTTTTTTTGTTTCTTTTTTTGTTTATGAGCTCTTGGCCTTCCAATAATGACAGATGTATTTTAAAACATAGTTGAGGTCAGGAACCACAAAAATGAATTACTTAAATCAATAAACGTATGTTCCAACTCATTCAAAAGCTGCCCTTCCTTTTCCAAATTAGGTTCAATTTTCAAGTTTGTTTAATAATTATCGCAATGATAAATTTATCTCAAACCTTTGGAATAACTGTACAAGCTCGCATTTTCAGCAAAAATTCTTGATATCTGTAAGGTTGCAATTACTTTCATCTTTAGATTCAAATCGGCAAACTGCCACGATTTTTTTTTTCTTGTGTTCTCTTACCTCAACTTGGTCCCAAAAAATATTTTCGAATGCGTGTACTATCCATTGTAAAAAAACAAAACAAAATAAATGCGTTTAAAAAATTCCAAGATGGTGGTCAAATGAGCAGTTCGCAATGGAGGAGTCCCATTTACTCAGAACTTTCTATTTCCCGAGAAAAGTGATTCATCCTAGAGAAAACTGCAATGTTCCGTACTTATGCTACAACAATATGACCCATTCTAACGTTATGATTCTAAAGTCAAATTCGGCGAAAATAACGATGCGCAGATTAAAAAACTTTCAAAACTCACTCATTAACGCAGGAAATCACTTCCATTTCAAACAATTTGAGCTACTCTAGACTCTAATATCACTGACAAGCAACTACATCATAGACAAAACCATCGTGTTTATTTAAACATCAATAGAACTTACAAACATTTTAATGTTTGGTTTCGATGCAAACAATTCTTGTATTATTTTGTAATCTTTGATAAGGTAGAAAAGCCGATAGCAAATGCAGCCAATATGTCATTTATTTAGAAGAAAATTGCATTATTTTGTAGTTACGATGTTGTTTACGTAATACATACACGGTGGTTCTAGAGTCTCTTGATGGAAATAGTTTGTATAGGGAGTACCGACACGACGCTTTATGCATTTTGACAGGAGTCGATTTAGTCGACCGCCTGAACGAATTCGAAGGTTAAGTTCGACAGTGGACCAGTGGTGGACAGGCGGATTTGCCTTCATTCCGGTCCGTTTCCGTACGTTCCTCAACGAATCGACTCCTTTCGAGTGGAGCCTTCGATGTCGTCGACTCCTGCTCGACTCTGTGAGAGCCTAAAACCAACGACCAATCCTCGTTGAGCTCGTGTCGGTACTCCCTATACAATATTTCCATCAAGGGACTCTAGGTGGTTCCATCCATGTAGTAGTATTCTGGTGCAAACCGTGTCTAGTGCAGCGCGGTCTGTTTGAAAAAGTAATTTCCTGAGTTAACCCCTTACGGACCTACCCCTAGTATACTCGTTTTTCTCCTTTAGTCTATTTCACATTGATTCAGTCTTCATTTCGGACAAATGCAAGTATACGGATGAAAACACTACAGTCTAAGATCTCGCCGGGCGCCTTCGATTCGTCGTATAGGCAATTCCAACTCCATAAAGTACGAATAGTTAACTACCTTCCCTCTACAAACGGCGAGGAGTGGTGTTCTCGTGAACTAACCTGGTCTTTGAAGTGTTAATGAGTAGTATTCGAAATTTTTTAATGTGCGCGTCGTTATTTTCGCCGAATTTTACCAAATATTTAAGGCTCTATATTGTTGTACTTGGCAAAAGTACGCAACAGACTCATTATTTGAAAGGAACTGCGCACTGCAATAGCTTTTTTTCGTCGAACCAGCGTTATCATATCGATGTAGGTATCGATTTATTGATTTACGGAAACGGTCTTTAGAAACCCTGATTTTAACTTTACGGATCCTCTTTTTTGTTCGAAAATCTGAATTATCTGTCCTATTGTGTGGCTTGGCGCGTCGCGTCATATCGCGGTCCTGATGGGAAGCGGCGGATTTCAGCTCTCTGCCTGAAACTTTCCGGCTCAGCTCCACTCTCCTTCAGCTCCATCACCGATTTAATGTATTCCTTTAAATCAATTTTCGAGACCACGTGTTCAGTTGAATATGACCGGCAAATGGCAATGCCTGCTCTCATTCGCTCTGAACAAGTCTAAACGATGATTAATGCCTTTAACGAATGATTTCCCCGCGTGCCAGAATAGAACTCGCGTATTTAGCGACCCCCCTCAGTTTTTGAAGCGAATAAATCATCTGAATTATTATGCGGAATTTGTTTTATTTTTAACGCATAGCGAACAAAGGCCAATATGAGAAATGTCTTATTGTTTAAGGAAGTTAGAGCTGCCGTTGTGCGTATAATTATGGCATTTTTTTATTCACCGATGATTTCACTGGTTGAGAAAAGATTACATAGCTCGGTTCAATGTGTGAATGTATTGCACTAAAATACTCTGATCTGTATAATCTTTTCTCAATCTGTGCGCAAGTTTTTTCAAAGTCATCGACGACTCCACCGTTTGAGAAAAGATGACAGATGCGAGTATTTTTATGCATTACAGTCATAAACTGAGCTAAACTGTGTAATCTTTCCTCAACCGGTGAAATCATCGGTGACTTGAAATGTGTCATTAATGAAACTCAAAACGGCAGCACTGAATAAAGCACGGCATGATAACGCTGCCGCGCCGCTCGCTGTTCGCACTCCGCCCTGATTGGTGCTTCTCTGCAACACGCAACACAATGGCGCGAGCAGAGAATCAACATTTAAATGAAGCTGGTGCCGTAACCTTTGCGGTCTAACTCGTCATAAGCGCCTTCAATCACTGGCGTGTAACGTGCATTTTGGCAACGCCGTATTTTGTCTACTTAAACCCATGTAAAAGATCGAATTCGAGGGTGTTCACTGAACACCTTCTAGTTCAATATTTTTAATGGGTTTGAAGGGAGAAAATACAACGTTGCCTAACCGCACGCTATGCCGCGCCGGTTCCCAAATGATACGTCCACAGTCTTTATGTCCAAAACTTTTTTGTCCAAAAGTTTATTAGTCCAGTTATTTTGTTGTCCAATGTCATTTCGTCCAAACGTCCTAATGTCCAATGAACTACAATGTCCGCAAATAAAAAGTCCAAGTCCAAAACAATGTCCAAAGGTTCATATTTAATGCACAAAAGTATTGCAGTGCAATTTTTGTAACCTTGTCTTCTACAGAAAGCTTAAAAAAAAATTTCCTGTGAAATCCATCAAATGATTTGAAAAGAAGTACCTACCTGTTGATTAACTTACTTGTTTATGGAACTTGTTGACAAAACGTTGCCAGAGTTGAGTCAAATAAATAAAAAAAAAAAAAAAAAAAAAAAAAAAAAAAAAAAAAAAAAAAAAAAAAAAAAATGCCTCCCGGCAGGCCGGTAAGACGAAGTAGATTCCATGCTTGGTTAAATCATTTTTTCACAAATTTAAATATAGGTTATCATTTTTGTTGAATTTATCTCTGAATTTTTCTTTTTTATTTAATCAGCTGCTCAAAATCCAAATATTATTGTGAAAAAGATTATATTACCAATAGAGAAATGTGTAATCTTTACAATGCAAGTGAGAAATAAAAGCTAGGTTATATAAGTTTTTTACAAATTTCAATAAATAGGTTATGTTATGATTTTCTTTGAATTATTCAATTTTCTTTTTTTTTATCAGCTGTTCAACATTTAAATAAAAATGACCATGAGAAAAAGATTATAGTACAAAGATTGAAAAATGTGTAATCTTTGTAACGGTAATGAGGAATAAATCTGAATAAGAGCAGCTGATAAAACAAGAAAATAAATAAATAACGTACCTAAGCAACAGTGTACGTGTAAAACAAAGAAAGAGCAATTATACCAATAAACCATCCTTGTCTTTCACTTGTAAAATCTCATAAGAAACTAAATAGCTCGTAAAACACGTAAAACACAAGGAAAATTCAAGGAAAAGAGCATATGAACTAAAACCATCCACCACCACATATACTAAAATTTACAAATCAAAACAACCATTTCTTCATATAAAAACACTGCCAAAAAACCCGAAAAACACATCACTTTAACTCGCTTACAACGCAAAACACAAAAAAATGACTCGAGTAAAAAAGTTGCGTAACAAAACGGCCAACATAAATTTTCCCAAAAAAAAAACGCTCAATACAAACACTCCTAAAAACAAACCTCAAAAACACATTTTACGACTCAAACACGGCCCATAGCGCGAAAACTAACAATCGGATTTACACCATCTTCGAACTCATCCAAGAAATAAACCCAACAAATAGTTGAGAAAAATTTCAAGAACAAAAACCAAAAATTACGAACAGGATCGTGGGACATAAAAACGGTAAAACTGGCTGAAACATACATATAAATATATATATAATATATATATATATATATATATATATATATAAAATATATATATATATATATATATATATATATATATATATATATATATATAAATTTTCAACGAGTGGTATTTTCTCACTCAGGGGACCATGAAACGTGCTCATTTGATAAAATTTCCCGAAAAATCCAACATCGCACCCTCCGCAATAAGTAGATTCATGGAATCTACTTAAAAAAACGATATAATTGCATACCGATATAGGTACTTACAAAATTCATTAGCCCCTCAGAGTTTCCCAGTGGCGTAGCGTGCAATTTGGCAACGTTGCAGTCCTTCCATTCAAAGTCATGACAAAGATGGAAGTATTGGGTATTCGGTGAACACTTTTGCATTCGACCTTTTACATGGGTTTAAATGGACAGGTGCAACGTTGCCAAATTGCATGCTACGCCACTGAACTTTCCATCTTTTTGGACTTATAACCTCTGGACATTTTAATAACGGTCTTTTCTTCTTTTGGCCGTTTCCTCTATGGACCTAATTTTTTGGACTTTAACTTTTTTGCCATTACTATTTGGACTTAAAAGTTGTGGACATAAAAACTTGGACACATCATCTGTGTATCGCCGCGCCGTTGCTTTCAATGACAAGTGTAGGCAGAACAGTTACCGTCCTGTATGAATAATTGAGTTTTCAATGGTTGTAAGTACAGTGTGATTGGAGTTGTTGCTAGATAGATTGGTAGAGTTATCGGGGCAACATTTATTCAAGAAATTATTGAGATTAAAAGTCTCACGATAAGCTCCTCCAGTTGTTAGGATAGGCAAACTGATTATTTTAATGCAAAAACATTTGACTTATTACTAATGTCGTTATTGTTTGAAGAGGGAGCAACAGTCCTAGACTTGTAAGTGCTTATGAGGCATTCTCTAAATAGGAGGAAAAAAGTTGGAAAAATAAAGTTCACGTAAAATAAGAAACAATTATTCAGGCGAATAACATAACTTCTTAATTTTACGAATCCGTTTTCGTTTTGTGAAAATGTTGGTAATTTCTAAGGTATTTTCGCTCTACTTCCTGAGCATGTTCGTCAGCGTGATTTTGCACAAAAGTTGGCACCACTGTATTCTGCTGTTATCTAAACATTTGATTTACGAGACTTGGACATCCTGCGATCAGTTGCAATTGGAATAGATTCCCGAAAGCGGCAAATTTTTGGTAAGTAAAAAAATGATTATTTACAACTTGTAATCTAGATGCGTCAAAATGTCACGTACGAGACCGAAAAGTACGAAAAATTGATTTATGGCGAATCTGTTCGAATAAATTGAAACGATAATTCGTAAAAGTAAGGATATGATTGAGCTTTATTAGAGCATCCCGTCAGATTTGCTTTAAAATAAGTTTAAATACATTTTCCGACTATTTTATTTTCTGTCACGTACGAGACCGATTCTCGAGAACCCCACTGCAGGCAATATCATCCCCACACAACACGGCGTAATTTTTCCCTTCCGTGTATAAAATATCTTTACCAAACCACAGCCATCATGTATGAGGGAATACTGTGAGATTGTCGAGTTAATGATTCGTTTCATTTTAAGAAAAGTCATGAAAACCCTATCTACTTCCGGCGAAATTAGCTTACTACTTCCGGCGGACTTAGTTTGCACCTTCCGCCGGGAGTCGAAGGCCACGAATAAGTTATTACAAAATAGATTGGAGAACTCCGCAAAAGTAGCATTGAATTGATCTCATTCCAGTGAACTATTTCGTCTCGCAGCTAGATTTTTCTGTAGCTCCCTGTTCCTGACGTTTAAGACACATTTCAGCGTAGGTTAATCTTTTCAAAATGGCGGACTGGCAGATTGTTTCAAACGCCAAGTTCCCCACCGCATGCTTTGTGATATCTTCAGATAAATATTATGCGAAAGCCAGAAGTGCTGATAAGCCATTAATGCTGGACAGAATTACATGCAATTTGGTACCCCAGGGTATTTTGACTCGCAAAAAACGAATCCGGTGTCAGTTTTTGCGAATTCTCAAATCCAATATGGCGGCGTTGCGCACGCTCACAAATACAAACTGGACAGGAGTTAGGCTAATTTTGGGCCGATTTTGATGAAATTTGGTACCCCGGGGTATTTCGACCCGAGAAAAACGAATCAGGTGTCAGTTTTTGCGAATTCTCAAATCCAAGATGGCGGCGTTGCGCACGCTCACAAATACAAACTAGACAGGAGTTAGGCTAGTTTTGGGCTGATGTTGATGAAATTTGGTACCCCGGGGTATTTTGACCCGAGAAAAACGAATCCGGTGTCAGTTTTTGCGAATTCTCAAATCCAAGATGGCGGCGTTGCGCACGCTCACAAATACAAACTAGACAGGAGTTAGGCTAGTTTTGGGCTGATGTTGATGAAATTTGGTACCCCGGGGTATTTTGACCCGAGAAAAACGAATCCGGTGTCAGTTTTTGCGAATTCTCAAATCCAAGATGGCGGCGTTGCGCACGCTCACAAATACAAACTAGACAGGAGTTAGGCTAGTTTTGGGCCGATGTTGATGAAATTTGGTACCCCGGGGTATTTTGACCCGAGAAAAACGAATCCGGTGTCAGTTTTTGCGAATTCTCAAATCCAATATGGCGGCGTTGCGCACGCTCACAAATACAAACTAGACAGGAGTTAGGCTAGTTTTGGGCCGATGTTGATGAAATTTGGTAGCCCGGGGTATTTTGACCCGAGAAAAACGAATCCGGTGTCAGTTTTTGCGAATTCTCAAATCCAATATGGCGGCGTTGCGCACGCTCACAAATACAAACTAGACAGGAGTTAGGCTAGTTTTGGGCCGATGTTGATGAAATTTGGTAGCCCGGGGTATTTTGATCTGAGAAAAACGAATCCGGTGTCAGTTTCTGCGAATTCACAAATCCAAGATGGCGGCGTTGCGCACGCTCACAAATACAAACTAGACAGGAGTTAGGCTAATTTTAGGCCGATTTTGATGAAATTTGGTACCCCGGGGTATTTTGATCCGAGAAAAACAAATCCGGTGTCAGTTTCTGCGAATTCTCAAATCCAAGATGGCGGCGTTGCGCACGCTCACAAATACAAACTAGACAGGAGTTAGGCTAATTTTGGGCCGATTTTGATGAAATTTGGTATCCCGAAGTAATTTTATTTATTTTTTTATTTTTATTTCTTTTCATTTAATTTGTTAAATTAAATTTGGGTACCAAATTTCATCAAAATCGGCCCAAAATTAGCCTAACTCCTGTCTAGTTTGTATTTGTGAGCGTGCGCAACGCCGCCATCTTGGATTTGAGAATTCGCAGAAACTGACACCGGATTTGTTTTTCTCGGATCAAAATACCCCGGGGTACCAAATTTCATCAAAATCGGCCTAAAATTAGCCTAACTCCTGTCTAGTTTGTATTTGTGAGCGTGCGCAACGCCGCCATCTTGGATTTGTGAATTCGCAGAAACTGACACCGGATTCGTTTTTCTCAGATCAAAATACCCCGGGCTACCAAATTTCATCAACATCGGCCCAAAACTAGCCTAACTCCTGTCTAGTTTGTATTTGTGAGCGTGCGCAACGCCGCCATATTGGATTTGAGAATTCGCAAAAACTGACACCGGATTCGTTTTTCTCGGGTCAAAATACCCCGGGCTACCAAATTTCATCAACATCGGCCCAAAACTAGCCTAACTCCTGTCTAGTTTGTATTTGTGAGCGTGCGCAACGCCGCCATATTGGATTTGAGAATTCGCAAAAACTGACACCGGATTCGTTTTTCTCGGGTCAAAATACCCCGGGGTACCAAATTTCATCAACATCGGCCCAAAACTAGCCTAACTCCTGTCTAGTTTGTATTTGTGAGCGTGCGCAACGCCGCCATCTTGGATTTGAGAATTCGCAAAAACTGACACCTGATTCGTTTTTCTCGGGTCAAAATACCCCGGGGTACCAAATTTCATCAAAATCGGCCCAAAATTAGCCAAACTCGCCCCTAACTTGTATTTGTGAGCGTGCGCTACGCCGCCATCTTGGATTTGAGAATTCGCCAAAACTGACACCGGATTCGTCTATCTTGGGTCAAAATACCACAGGATACCAATTTTCAGAAAAATTCATTCATAAAATCACGAGATATGCCCTGTTTTAGAAAATTTGTCACGTACGTGACCCCATGGGAAAAAATGTCACGTACGAGACCGTCACGTACGAGACCTCCACTATTTGCGTAAGTAAGAAATTTAGGTAATAAAATCAATCTTTAACGAGCGATTTTTGGTGGGATGGAAATTATAGGGTATGAGGTCTCTGAGAAGGCCAACAGATTTTTTTTTTCTTTTCCAGGCGACCTGAAATTTCATGTAACAGCGGACAGTGCCGGATACGCGTTCCTAATTTGGTCACGTACGAGACCGACTTTTTTTCGCGATAACTTTTGAACGACTTAATATTTTAATCTGAAAATTGGGGAGCATGTCTAAAAAGTCCGGCCATAGAGTCTCCAGATATCAGTATCACGGAAGCGGATTTTCTGATAACACTTTTTTCAACTTTTATGCGTAGCTCGGTCACGTACGCATTTAGAGAATGCCTCTTATGAACACTGCTTGATTAGGTGGGTGTGATTGAGCGGTCCGTAAGAGTCTTTAAAACTATGGTTTTTGCAATGCGGGGTAGATTATCACTCAAATTTCAAAGTATGGTTTTATGGAGCCAGCGTCCATTTTCACGTCCTCGCAGAATTAGGAGTGGTCCAATTTTGGTTTTCCTCGTCGGGGTCGGCTGCGGAAAATTAGGTACTCATTTGTTTTGCCATTCAGCTCATATTTTTCAAAGAATGTAAACACTTTTCGGGTGAAGTTGGCCTTCGCTTATATACATAAATTCGTTTGTGTGATTTTTAGGAAAACTACTGTTCATCGGATTTCAGTTTTTTGAACGAGAATCGATGACACGCATTCAACACTATAATATGTATACCTATACTGTATTAGTGACGAGTGAAAATATTAAAATCCACGAATCTGATTGGCCTAGATGCTTTAATTCAAACGTGATATACCGAAATCAATAATTTTGAATTTCCTGCTTCTCGCACTTTTAAAGTATTGGCCTAGTTTTGGAGGATTAGCACATATTTTTCGAGTAAATTTGTGCATGGTGGTCTGTCGGCTAAGCGTGAAGCTGTCTGACCATTTGGTTTCTTGGGCATAACTTTTAAACTGTTTCACCTTCTGGGCTTGAGCTTGCGGAACAAATTGGCAGAAATTGAGCCCTGAATTTTTGCATCAGTTTCTTAATTTGTGCTTCATAGCTGTCAACTTTACCCTCATGGACCTATAAATTCAGGCCGTTTCAAGTTTGGAGAATTAGCAGACACGAAACATTTCAAGGGAAAAGAAAAAGAAAACAGCTTTTGGTGAATTTTAGTTGACAGGTGTTTCTTATTCTTTAGGAGACTTTATTTTGTTAAGCCCTCAAAGCGCTTTGTTTTTAAATTTACGGACCTTTCAACGCAAGTCATGAATTTTTGAACAAGGCTTTTAATCAAACGTATTTACACTCGATGACTCAAAAAATTAAAGCGGTTGAGTTCTGGTTTTCTCCAAAATGCTCAGACTTCATTCTTTCTGTAAGGATTTTTCATCTGACAGAGGTTACTTTTTGAAAATTCAGAATTAGGAAGGACAGTTAGCTGCGTCCTCCAGAAGCTCTAAATTCACCAAAAATCACTTAGTTACCATTAAGTTGTACGCATGCAGTATGCACCCACCAAGTTTCATTACTTTATCCGCAACGATTCAAAATTTTGAAGGAGGGGTACTTTTTAAACACCCTTTTTATGAATTTCTATCGCATCATAATCTTTCCTCCCAAGCAATTGAAATTGGTTTCAATAATCGGATTTATAGAAATAGTATTGTACAAGTCCCTAGACTGGTTTGAGATAAAAGAAACAATACCTCTGAAATTTGTCTCTAGAGGCATAACAACCTTTGAAATCCACGAGTCTGTTTCACATACAGAGATATGTGCTTGAGTTCAATCGGCCCGTAAAAATTGCATTTGCGGCCAAAAGTGGGTAGATAGAATAAAACGCAAGAATAGATTTTTATGAAAGCTTTTGTTCTGCGAAGTTGTATTTTTCTTCCTCCGTCTCTTTGAAAACATGGCTGAGGCATCCTTAGTGACTTTTCTTGGAAAATCTTTCGTCGGCAAGCGAAAGTTACAGATTCAAAGCCCACATATTCTTCGGATTAATACATCTCAGTTTGAAATACTGTTCACTCTAGCATTGCCTTTGTTTACGTGTACTAGATATATTTACCTATTGTATCTCTCAAATCAAATACATTCCGAGAATCGAGGGGGTCCGGGCGTGGGTATCGATCCATTCTTCCCAAAATCGACGCGAAATTGTTTTCTAGAAAATTTATGAAACGAAATTCCACGAATCGCTCAGCATATAATATCGACAATGCTCAATAGGGGAGGCGTTTATAGTGTAAAAAATATGTCGGCATTTCTTGACGCCCGCGCCGCCCTTTCCTGAAATTCTGCGGCTTGAGATATCGATACCCGAAACCCCCTCTCCCAGTTGTTAAATGCTATCTGAGGGACGATCCTGCTGATTTGACAGCCGACAAGGAAATCGAGAGATCGGGATACAGTCATATGAGAGGGTTTACGGGGGAGGGGGGAGGGGGGGATGTTGGGAATCCTGTTGGCTGGAGCGTTGAGAGCGGGGTGGAAAAGTTGAAATGGAAGGAAGGAGGGGGTTCAGAAGGAATGAGGAGTTTAGTTGCAATTGAGACGGTTTCTGGAAGAGGGGCTCGTAGAACATTGGGCGTGCTCTTCCGAGGAAATCCTCATGTGACCCCCAAAGTTGGTTACTGCAGAGTAGCAAATACTTTGTTCAATAGGCCCTTTCTCTCCAGTCGGAGACAACCTCAATTATATTCGGATTACGGCTTCCGGAAAGCGTCTCGGCGCACGGTCGCGGCGTGGGACGGGTCTAGTAGGTGGAGGGGGGGACAATGTGAGGGGAAAAGAGTGGGCACGCGTTTGCACAATCCTGCGAGTTGTTCGTGTATCAGGAGTTTTAGCGCCGACGGCGCGCGGCGCGGTATGTTACGTAGCTCTATATATGCCTGAGCGAAACAGAACAGCTATAAGTATAATGTTTGCAAACTTATCGACAGTACGTAATAATGAATCACTTAGGCCTTTTGCGCACTGTTGCTACAGACATATTGAGCATGTACTCCGATAGATTTTAACCCAATAACACCGATGAGTAGTGTTGAGATGAATCATTGAACTCATATCCCAAGAACCCTAAAAATTCACTCATAAAGTCGTCAAAGTTTTTTTTTTAAAGAAATCTGCACGCGCTTGCTCGCGGAATGGGGCTCTTACTACACGTTATTGAAGAGTTGATTCTTGCATAAAAACCTGTAAAAATGATTACGAGTAGTGGAGTACACTAAAAAATCACGAAATTCACTCATATAACGACTGTTGAATTAAATCTACGAGTCTGATCCACATGAAGCATATGTGCTTGAGATCGGGCTTAATTAGAGACAATATAAGTATAATAGAGACCACGCACGAACTATCTTGCCCATTTTTGCGCGCGGTGGCAACTTTTTTATTCGGGGTCTCAACAGAACACCGCAAACATGGACCATACGTTGACAGATGAGAAATGTCGTTGAGATTTTTGCCTGTTGAGTCCGAAGCACCGACATTGCATCAGTCAACGTATGATCCATGTTGGATGGTACTCCCCATGTTAAAACCCTTTAAGAAGGGCCAGATTATTTCAAAAAGACGCCACTGCTCTGTTTATAAAGGGAAGGTAGTTAACTGTTCGTACTCGTGGGAGTTGAAATTGCCTGTACGATACTTTGAAGGCGCCCGAAGACATCTTATCTTGTACATGTTTTCATCAATAGTCGCGTTTATTTGAAATAAAGACTGAAACAATGTGAAGTATACTGAAGAAGAAAAACGAGTATACTCGGGCTTGGCCCTGAAAGGGTTAATTTCGGTTGAGCTCCGAAAATAAAGTCAGCCACCGCGCGCACGGCCAGAGCTCGGTCTCTATTAAATTTTTTCTCTGGGGCTTAGTGGCGGAGGTACGCAGGTATCGATGCCAGATTCGTGTCTAACTTAATGTGACATATATCATTATGTTTCCTTAGAGTAGGGGACAAATTAGTCAGGAATACGAGACCTGCGTAGCTCCGCCATTACGGTCTTGACGTTACAGCTATTTTCTGAGTTTATTACTAAATTGTAGACTTTTTAGTGTGATTTTCGTGATTTCCGCTGGTTTTTACATCAGATATAACTATTAATTAGCTTGCAGCAAAAGTTTGCAAGAGCCTCAATGCCCCATTCCAATGGGTAATGGGTATCCCATTAAACCAACGAACTATAACTAGAGACGAGCGACGCCATGTTATAAGTCTGATCTTTAAGTGAAGTAAACTTGAACGGTTTGCTCGCCTCTTATTTTTAACCCTATTGATCCAAAACTGTAATTACTTCAATTGAAATTGGTTTCGAATGGAAGTAGGTACACGTGTTTTCGAGCGGCTATCTGGACACGGAATTTTAATAGTGACTGTCTATCTGGGTGAGTGAGGTCTGGATAAATTGCAGCCCGATCCCCTATGTTTTTGGCCTGGGCTATCAAAGGTGAAGACAGAGCTATGAGGTCAAGAATTTATCTGGGTTAAGGAGTTTCGCGCCTTCTCTATTAGACCTGGGACAAGTGCAAAATTCATATTATTTTGTTGAATAACTAATACAATACTGTACTTACTAAATATATCTAATTCAATAACTTGAGAATCAATTGCACACATCCATTTAACGGATAAAATTATTTATACTGGCAAGGTTGATAATAGGTATGATCTTTTCTAGAAGTACATCAGTAAACTCTGTCAAAATCTAATTTATTTCGTTGTTTCCTCGCCTCAAATCGGTATCAAAAAGTATTCCATAGGGGTTGAATTGGATTCAGTGTCGCAAAAAGGTCGCGCATTTTCTGTAATTACAGTAGGTATATAAAATTACTTTTATCTTCATCTCTACTGATTTGGTACTGTTTTCGTGCCGTTCCCTTTTGAAAACTGTATAAGGTGGGAACTTACACTGAACCACTGTGCTCATATTGATACAACATCGATATATTGAGATTCGGTCTTTCGTACTCGACCTTCAGATTAAAGATGCGATTATTGCACTGTGCGCACCAGTAGTGCTATTTCCGAGCTTACAGCGGCGGCTTTCAGTAGGTAAATTGTAATGACGTTTTGATTAATCGATACCCGAGTCCCTTCACTCCCTTCACAAGTGAAAACTGCAACTGATGTATTTGAACGACGAAGTGTCAGATTTGGATGGAAATCTATTCAGCTGTTGATCGAGCTGCCAAAGAGTAATTGTATGTTTGAAGGGTCCCATCAAGCCAGTAACATAAAGTAACCCAGAAATTTACATTCTCTCTCTATGCCCATTCTATTGTGTACGTCAGAAAAGGATGACGATAAAGGGGATCAATCCCAACCTACTCTCATTTTTCTACCTGTTCATTCAAACGGGTGACAAGAGAGATAGATCGATTACTATTGTTTCGCCATTACATGCTTTGAAGTCGCGCGAGCGCAATGTTATCAGATGAGACGGTTATTATTAAAGGCATTTTATTGTTGAAAAGTGCAAAATATATATACTCATCCCATAAATTGCAACACTGTGCGAAAGGGTGAGAGAAGCGATTAGTGGTTAAGTATATGCTATTTTTCTGATATGGGGAATAAAATAAACATTTCGATTGGAAGGAGGAAGGATCAGTTATGCGCAAGAGTCGGCAAGAATGGGCCAGGGCCATGGCGAGGGTCTGGGACCAAATAATGTTAGGTCCCGAGCATTGAATTGCGTTCATCTTGCGTGCGGTTTCGACCAATCAGAGAGCTTACGCAGACCGTGCGTAAGTTACGCTCGGGACCGAACATTATTTGGTCCCAGGGTCATGGCGGGCGCCATGATGATGGGCCTTCCTCTGAAAATTGTGCTTCTCGCTCAGAGGTTATTGAAATATCATAAAGCGCCAGTAGTCACCAGGCTAAGTCCATAAACATACAATCAGAGAAGAGGCGTCCGCGGACAATTATCATACACCATACTTTCCGTTTCCACCATTTCTGGCATTTCTGAGTTTGTATACAGCCGCCAAAATTAATCGATAGCAAAATTACTCAATACCAAATAATCGACACTTTTGCATATGGGTTCAAATTAGTGTTCTTATATTTCGCGGGGACTATTCCCGTAATGCGCAACCAAGAAAATATCGATATATATGGGTTCTTAGAGAAGTGAATTTTAGTAAAACTTGGCTCCTAATTATGGTGTTCAATTGAATAATCTATTCTTATTTCATTTTTCTAAGACTTCACTTCTCAAGACTTCTCCACCCATTTCTCTCTTTGTTTAATGTTTACCTCTTAATCAGTATCCAGTGTATCATCAGTAGTCCTGCGCCCAGTCTCGTTTTTATTGCACAGTAAGATGTAGAAAGGAACATAACATCACCAACAAATAAAAGTAAAATTTGGTTTTATTTCTCCTCTCCTATTTGACGAGCCGACAATTTCTTGTCCCCCAACAAAATGCATTTGGCTTCAAAGTTTAGCCTTCAGTCACTATGGCCCCTAGGTTTTTTTTCTCCCAAAGAAGTACACTGCTGATTCAAATGTGATGAAAAGGAAAATAGATAGTTAACGACCCCAGCTGCTTGACAGTTGTACAGGTGGATGCAGGAATTTGTCTTTCTCTCTATCCCGCCATTTGAACACATCACGTGTTAGAAAATGGTAGCAGAGGGGGCCATCCCGTGATTTTACCGTCTATTTCTGTCCTTTTCCAGCGCACTCACGCTCAAATGAGATCGAAGAGACAAAAACAGATGCCTGTAATCCGTATATCCCCATGGAAAAATATTTCACTGGCGTGAAAAGGAAGAAACATAGGAGGAGAAAAGAGAAAAAATAATAAGAGAAGCGGAAAGAGTGGGAAAGAAAAGGAAGGAGTTGCGCGGACGGAGGAATTGAAAAAAAAAAAAAAACAAGCAGGGGCACTCCAATACAATTTATGTATTGGTAAAACGTGCCGCAAAAAGTCGCTGTATGCAGCCACGTCAAGAGCCACCCGGAGGTAGCAAGTCCGCTTGCGCCGTTTATGAAATTTGAATTACGCGGTCTTGAGCGCAGGGAAAGGGTCGTCTTTAGAGACGATTTTCTCAAAAACCTGTAGAGTAAAATCAATTCGGTCGGATGAAAATCTTGTTGAATAAGTCACGTGGCTGAAAAAAAGAAAAAAAAATTGTTGAAAACTTTGACCCATCGGCATAGTTAAAAACTCGGGTAAAAAAAATCGATTCTGCCCATTTATATACTAGTAAATTCAAACGTCCCGCTACAGCGCGGACCTCCAGAAAACCTATCTATAGTACCCTCTTATATTTAGGGACCCTAGAGCAGAGCAGATCTGATAGTGAGTGAAAAAAACTATCGTGTGCGCATGCACGCATAGAGAGAGGCAGCGAGCGTCAGTCTCTAGGAGTCTCTCACTCGTCGGTTTGCAACGCAGAGATGCTGGGCTAAGAAGGCTGGGTTTGAAAAGCAGGGTCAATCATAAAACTGTCAATATTTAAGTAGGGTGATCTCTAGCTTGTGTGTGTAAACTCAGTATAATTTCTGTGCGTTTGCGACGAAGCCACCAGCGCACTTACCAATCTGTGTGTGCATTGAAGAGAAATCAAAGACTACTGAAGTCAGCGCTGATATCTCAACGGGAAAGTCTAAAAAAACAAAATAAAAACGGTGAAGGCATCAAATGACTCCAAAAAAAATTTAAACGTGTCTGATTTAAGTGTGTGATTGTACGTACTCAGTAATGTCTCAAAAATACAAAATATGACCCGAGCATTTAATTTTTGATTCATATCCTGAAAACTAAATCTCCAAAACACGCACGGCCACCAGAGGGCGCCTCTTACACTATATTATATTATTCATTGTCTACAGAAAAGCGAGAGTAATGAGAAGCTTGCCGTATATTTCGTATGACACGCTTAAAAGGAAGGAAAGAGGAAAGAATCGGACTGATTAAAAGTGAAGGAGTTGTAAGGATTGAACTATCGTTCGAATGTTGTGTAAGTTGAGATATTGAACGAAGGAAACTTAAGTCGAATATGAGACTGATGGAAGTAGACGTAGCGCGCTTGGGCGCACAGTGGACCGCGAGTCACTAGGAGTGGCCACGGACTTGGAATGGTGACTTTTAATGCGTATATCTTTGTTAATACGCAACGTGGAAGTTTGAATATGATTTCATTGATTTTATCACAGAATACTCTAATCAGAACGGAAACTCCCATAAGAGACAATGGAAACAAGATTTGGAATTTACTGGCACAAACTGGCAACTGTGCCTACTCACTTCTCAAGATGGCGGACATGCTTTTTCAGGCTATACCACAGAATACTCTAATCAGAACGGAAACTCTAATTTATTTTGAAACATTCTTTACTTCGGGCCGCCATGTTCGAAAGTGAGCATCTTCGGCAATCTTCGGCAGATCTTCGGCAACTGGCCGAGTTGTGACTGGTTGTATAGCCTGAAAAAGCATGTCCGCCATCTTGAGAAGTGAGTAGGCACAGTTGCCAGTTTGTGCCAGTAAATTCCAAATCTTGTTTCCATTGTCTCTTATGGGAGTTTCCGTTCTGATTAGAGTATTCTGTGGCTATACAACCAATCACAACTCAGCCAGTTGTCGAAGATTGCCGAAGATGCTCACTTTCAAACATGGCGGCCCGAAGTAAAGAATGTTTCAAAATGAATTAGAGTTTCCGTTCTGATTAGAGTATTCTGTGGTTTTATTGTAACATTGCCTACAAGAATCACCCTTGATAGTTTGTATTTTGACTGTAAAAACCAAAGAGTAAACAAGAGTCGCCATTGCAGTGAAAGCCAGCGTGGTCAATGCTGATAAGAGTCGGCTTCTGATTGGCTGATGGAAATGGAGGGAAATCGTGGTGCCAAACTTTTTTTGGCCTTGTGGAAATTAACACGCGGGGTTTTCGTTCCGGGACGTTTATCTCAAAACCTATGTGCAAAATTACCTCTAAACAATTAATACGTGTCGATTTAGCAGAATTTTCCGAACAAATTGATAGGTCACAAGTAACAGTATATTGCAAATTCGAGAAGACTGTCTCAGTTGGAACGTACACATAATAGTGAGTTACTCAAACACACGCCAAGCATGTAAGCACACTATTGTGCGTACTTTTCAACTGAGACAGTCTTTTCGAATTTGCAATAAAGTGGCACTTTATGACCTATCAATTTGATGAGAAAATTCTGTTAAATCGACTCGTATTAATTGTTTGGAGGCAATTTTGCACAGGTTTCGAGATAAACGTCCCGGAACGAAAACCCCGTGTTAATTTCCATAAGGCCTAAAACAGTTTGGCACCACGATTACAGCCAATCAGAGGCCAGCCCGCGTTTCCGATCTCTTATCTGCGGTGACCACGCAGGCCTTCCATTCAATTGTGACTCTTGTTTACTCTTTAGTAAAAACATTCAAAGCATTTTTATTAATATATTCCATGTCCGACCTTCCCCAATGACTCGCTCCACTGTACGGCGAGGCGCGTTGCTCTATCCGATGCCGAATTCGGATGCCACAGCCACACAGCGCTTCAGCCTGATAATGAACTTACTCTCAGTCGACAAGACACGAGAAACGGTAATCGATTGATCCTATTGTTTTAAACGGCGCGGTGCCACAAGACTGTATAGTGTGTAAACCAGATGGTGTCTACCATCTCAGAACGATTAACTTAGTATTGTATACCAACTCCAAAAGGCTTAATCGATTCCCGTTCGTGTTCCGTCGGCTGAAAGTATGCGTAAAATCAGCCTGCTGGCCCTGAAAGATAGCTAGCATTGCACTTTCTGCTAGTTCTTCATCCGCGATCCTTCCAACATTCATCATGTGGACCGCACGCCACTTTGGAATATGCCCTCCTGGCGAAGAATTGAACCTCCAACAAAGGTCCCAATATTTGTCCTGACTTCCTGGACAAAATACGTACTAACGAAACACTGATCTTGTCATGGTCGTCCGAAACGAGGCGAACGAAATTTCCATATCCATCCAAGTCATGGGACATTACGGGAACGTTCGAAATTACAGCCCCGTGGAACGTCCATTCATTTTACGCAAGTTACCTATAACATTCTGTGAACGTTGGAATAATGTCGCCCAAATAAGAAGGATTTAGAATTTCTTGAACCATATTTAAGGATGTTTTCCGGTTGTTTACACAATTTGATAAACCATTGGATGGTCCTTGGCGGGGCTTTAATTTCATGCACAACATCCCATAACTTAAATGGCTATGGGCTTTGCTTTCACCTTCTTCTTTCACCGTCGTCCATGACGCGTTTAATATTTTAACTGACGGAATAAAACTCGAGTGAAATTCACTGAAAGAACTGTGCTCCGGCAGTACACCTATTGCTCCGGTAGAGCCAAAGCACGAAATGATTCAGATAGCTTCGCGGAGCAAAGTTCGGTAGTACATAAGCACGTGCTTCGGGAATGTATATAAAGAAGAGTGAAAACAGAGCGAGCCGCTACCCGGAATCGATCCGGGGAAGTATCATTCCGGAGTCTATGGTACGTTACCACTGCGCTGCTCAGTGCTTGTGGAAGACGAGGGCTGATTGCTGGGTATACAGGGGAAGCGCTCCGAGGCGCACACCCTTTATGACGCGCTGAGTTAAGTGAGCAAACTCTGTGAATATGCTCCTAAATTGTATCGTAGCGTTCTTTCAGAGATCGCCGATGACAAATTCTCAGAGTAAATTGATTTCAAGAGTGAACCCGTTCTACTCTGATAATTGACAGAGAAAAGATGGCGACAGGTCCTGCTGATTGTATGTCATTGCACGTGTTGCCCGCCTACATCGCAATGCCGAAGCAAGAGGTTCGGGACTACTAGAGCATGTGGCTCGCTACTACCGACGGAAAGCCCGCTAGTCACAGAACTTTGCTTCGGATATGCCTCCTTCAGCTTCCCGAAGCATGTATTCGGTAGAGCCAGAACTTTTTTTTTTTCAGTGTTAGGGCGTCTATTAGGAAGTTTTTAGAACTTTCACGGACACTGAATCCTTTGTATGTCTGGTAAAGACTAATGCAAACTGCAGGGGACGCATCACCAGATTCTTCGAGAAGGGGGCGGGCATAACTTCACATCACCAATGATTGCGCCTCCACCAGTCCTGCATAGAATGATTCGCGATTAGAGCTAGGTATTTAATAATTGTCAGATTGTATGAAGCTTGATATTATTTCATTTATTCGGACTTCGGGGCGCAATAATAACGTGCAAAGAATGGAGGAAAGTGTTCCTCAACCCAACTTAGTATGAATTGTTCTGAGTTCTTTAAGCACTTTCGAGTAGTGAAGCACGTTTAAGAGCCCACGTAATCTCCTTAGTTAGGCTTTTAAGCTAAAACCTCCAAAGGCCTGCCTGTAGATCACTTATCTTCTCGCTGGAGAAAATAATTGTCAGAGCGCTTGTAAGCTTCAATGATGTAAAACTGTGGGCAGCGTCGGTATGCTTCGGAAATCAATTAGGTACCTCC
This sequence comes from Trialeurodes vaporariorum, assembly GCA_011764245.1. Lineage (NCBI taxonomy): Eukaryota > Metazoa > Arthropoda > Insecta > Hemiptera > Aleyrodidae > Trialeurodes > Trialeurodes vaporariorum. Next base: position 34,849,143 of record VMOF01000035.1, read on the forward strand.
TCGAGGGAAAATGTGCGTACAAAATTTAAACGTTTGATTTTCACCAGAACGTCAAATTATTTTCTCATTTTCTTCCCCTTTGTTTATTCAGGGGACGAGGGCGGGCAGTGGTGCTGGTGCGAAGCTCAATCGTGGGCGGGGGGATGATTGTGCGAGGGTTCACGGGGGGGGGGGGGGGGGGGGGGCACATCTCTAGCTCAACAGTCACGCGCCTGAAACAATCTTCGTAACTGCCAGTGCTGTCAGATTGAGGAACTTCAGACATTTTATTATAAGTATACAGAGCAGTGGCTCACAGAGGGTCAAATGAGGGAATTTTCAGGACATCGCACTCCATGAATATTAATATACTGGCCAGATAAATAAAAACATTTTCGGGGACTGAGGCGAGAAAATTGAAAAGTGAAACGGCGCGGCCGGCGGGGCGTTTTGGAACTTTACAGTGCCACTATCAATCGGGGGGGGGGGGAGACCCCACAAACACACGAAATAAAAAAATAATATACAATAATATACATTTAAGCTCACAAAGTTTTAAAATCCAATAAACCTTTCTGATAAAGGTATAAATATTAATGAAATAACTAGTTAATTAATATCAAACTTTGATGTTTGAGGAAAATAAAAAACAACAGTGATAAAAATCAGTCATAAAACCCGTTTGACTGTCATGAACCTGAAGCTGCACCCTACCCATCAATTATTGATTAAGTTCGTGCATCCATTCATAACACGCTCGCGTGTTTTGAAGGCAGCCTGTTTTTTACTTGACTTGGATTTTTTAAAACAAAAAACAAAACAAAAAAAAAACAACAACAAATGCCAAAAGCTATGTAGATTTTATAAAATTGGGGCTGATTTGGATAAAGAGTCAAGCCCCCCTCCCCCGATCGCCCCGGTCCAATGTCGATTATAAAAATCATTATAATGAGTGCTATGGCTGTCTTTTAGAAAATTTCTAAGCCCGTTTTATGTTTTCCTAAATTGTGGTGTGACACTGGTGGTAGGTACAATGTGAAAGAAGTCAAAATATCCATCACAGTGTTTATACTCTATTCGGGATAAGAAGTCCGATGGGAAGTCAGGTAAAAACGCACTATTTTGCAACGCAGCGGTTCCTCGGTTGCCGATTCTCCGCCGCTATGATCGTTCAAGAGACCAACCTTTCAGACCCTTTTATTGAAACAGACAGTACCGTGAAGTGACCAATTATATGGTCTTTTGAACGTCCACTCGAAAATTACACTTCTGCGGCATTCGCGAATTTCGAATATCCGACTTTAAATTTAAATTCTGCTCGACGTGCTCAGAAAAATGATACCTATAATATGGTGGCTATGGTGGCCTATGATGGCTCAGTATGTAATTTTTCAAAGATTCCGGCATTCCTGTGATTGAGTGATTTCAGGAAACCGAAATTTTTGGAAAATTACATATTAAACCGCCATGCATGAGGTATCATTTTTATGTGCGCGTCGAGCAGAATTTTTTGAAGTCAGATATTCAAAAATTTATTAAATTGATTAAATTTACAGGCAACATGGTTTTTTCAGGATAGTGTAACAACGCCTTAACATTTCTGAAGCGAAAAACAAAAACATGTCGTGTCCGGAAAATTCCGTTTATTGGGCTACAGTGTGGCATGGCGTGTCGTGGCGCGGCGATTTCGTTAACAATCGATCTATCGCTTTTCTAATAGTGTCTGTAATATTGATTATTCAAAGGTTCAATGAAACACCCCAACTCCCAAGGGTGAATTATTTTCGTGGGTTTAAACGAAGCGAGGTCTCAGTACAACGCAAGTCATGAACCACCTCTGATCAGTGGCGTAAATACCGCCCCCGCCCCGGCCCCGCCGCCCACGCAGCCCTCACAGCCCCCGCCGCGCGTAGGGGCGCAGCACTCTGATGAAATGGGGGGGGGGGGCAAATCATAGAGAGAAAGGAAGAGGAAAACCGCCACTGAATTAGCACACAGAGGAATCCTTGTCCATATCTATTTTAACTAAAGTGGGCATACTGAGAAGTTACCTCAATGCATGCAAAAACTTTACCGCGCTCTCTGCATGAGTAATACAGTTATCAATAATAATTTTGAGCCAGAACTTTTTGGAAGCTCCTAATGTTTTCCAGCTAAACGAGAGATGCAGATTGCAGAGACAACAGTATTGCAGTAATTTGCTGGTATAGTTTCGAGAGCCATCAATGCCTTACCCCTCCAATTCAGTTTCGGGATGCTGCACGCCGTGTTTTTTCAAGTGTTTCAATGTGAGTCAATTGTCTTCAGTGGCGACTCGTGCTTCTTGGCAACCATCTTTTTTGCCAATTAAATCTATGCAAAAGTATCGATTTCTCAGGAATTCGATGAGCTCCTGAAGATTGATTATTTTACGTGAGATTGAATGGAAAGAATATGTTTTTGCTACATTGCTAAAGCCGCCACTGATTGTCTTGAACTTGACCGATAGTAAAACCTTAAAAATCGCAAAAACCGCATTCTTTTTTTTTATAGCGAAGATGTAACTAAATAAGAGATTTAAATTATCGGCTCTGTGATTGTTGCACGGAAAAAAAGATGAGTGAAAATAACTATACGGATACCTGATTTTGGCACCTGCTTGATGTTATGGTAAACTTGACCAGAAGTATGGTACATTTACCGATACTTTGAGCAAATTCGACATGCAATCAGGCAACATCACCCCAGGACCTAGTCAAACATATAGTATACTTCTAGTTAACATTACCATAACATCTAGCAGGTGCCAAAATCAGGTATCCGTATGGTTATTTTCACCGTAGTTTTTTTTCCGTGTGAAGTGCATAAAATTGCGCTGATGGTGAGTTGTATTTTCAAATTTTCCCGAAAGGGGACAAAATACAGCCAGTACGCGCGGTGCATGCGTCACTTTTTGGAACACGAAAGGTCGCGTGTTGACAGGCGTCAAACTATCAACATGGCTGTAGAGTTTCGTCATTTGAGGCGTTATTTTGAACAAACCACATTTGATTAAAGGATGTATGTATATGCCGTCCTTAATACACCACTGCAGAGGTTTCTTATGGGTATAAAAACCTACCTCTCATTTTTAGGGACAATCTGGACCCCAAATACTGAAAACCGCCTTTTTCATTATTTTTTGGTTTTGAAGAACCTGGAAGTGCCGGAAGTTTCACCCACTCAAAACTTTTTTTGGTCAATAGATTTTTCAAAGAAAGTTTTGTCATCTAAAAAGCAATTTTTCAAGAATAATATATCAATTAGTATTTAAAATTTGTATCAATATTTATCTCAAAAACCGCGATGAAAAGCAAAAAATCGCGAGGAAAGTACGCTGTCAGTCTGTCACTTTAAATTACCACAAATATCTCACAAAACTTACAACGTAGACATATTTTAACAGGATTTACTCACCAAATTAGTTTGTATGAATGCCTTTGTAATGTTTCTAACCAGCTCCTATACCTGCCCTCCTTCCACCCTCTTCTTCACTTCATTAAAGAGACCTCGCGGATGAATATATAAAAAGAGGAGGCATTCGACTCACAAAAAAAATGATGATTTTTATCTGAAATCCAGCTACAGATCCATCGTGATTCATAGGATGTGTAAAACTTAAATATACGTTTAGCTGAAGTAAAATCTCACCGTATAACTGAGAAATCAAGGAATTACCGCGTAAACGCGGTAAACGCGTATAGTCCACGTGTAACAAATTTTGCCCCCAAACCTGATTTTGGAAAGTTGTGAGTCAGCAGATGTCAACAATCGAGTTTTAAACTGTTGTAACTGAGCCAAAAAAGCTGTTTTAGGAGAGACAACTTTAGGAGACGCTTCCCAAGAATCGAACTCGAAGGTACTGAATGAAAAGTTCAGCCCCTTTTTTTTTATTTTCCATCATGTGGCACAGAGAAGAAGCACCCGTGCTGACACCTGTCAACAACGCGCCTACTGGAGGGTTAAAAAGATACCCTTTTTCAAATAAAAACCATACGCGTAGAATACGATTAAACGCGTTTTGGCAGCCCTGGTGACAGCGACTGTGCGAGTATTTATTTTTAAGCTTCCCTCCGTCACTCAACACTCACGACTCACCACTACTCACCACTCACCACTACTCACCACTCACCGTCAGATGAGAATCCCGGTCCGTCGCATCAATTTGTGGAGCCCCCTCAAAACAATCGTGGAACCGAACATTTGGAGTTTAGACAATCATTGAACAACCTTTAGTCTATTGTCTCTGCTTTCTAGGTCACGCTTTAATTCTTGCAGATCAACGTTCCTTCTCTCAACAGTCCTCCGTTCAACGCGTTCCGTATTCCTCCTCCGAATCCATCCTTCATTCCTTCATCATCCTAGCCGAGCGTTCCAAACCGAACAGCAGAATCGAAGCGAAGAAAATCAATCCGAGTAACTTAAAAATAAATGCTTTGCATTGTTACTGTGAGGACAAGCCTAATGTAATGAATAATTTATCGTTGCAACTCTGTTCAGTCTTGAAATTTTTTTACTTGCTTTAATTTGTTAAAAACCATGTTTTGTTTTCGTTTTAATCGCTTTGGCTAGAACTCACGCATTTAGAGTGTCGGGTACTGACAAGTAGCTGCATCCGATGCTCAGAGGGAAGCTATATAACTCCTGATTTTTTATTGTCAAATCATCGGTCATCTCTACCCGGTGAGCGGCGCCTCGGGCGGCGCGCGCCTGCCTCCGAAGTGCATCAAAAAGACATCGGTGAGCAGTTGATTTGGACAAAGTTTCGACTCGTTGCTAACCAAACCGCTCATTGATGCATTTTAATGCATTTCGGAAGCAGGCATCGCTACTTGTTAGAACCCAACATTTAAAATGCGTGCGCTCTATTCAACAGGAAAATATTTCGTCTATCCGCACAAATACATAAAATTTCAAATATTTCTGTCGTGTTTTTTCCGTCTGCGATTCTAATCGTATTATATCCATGTTATGTCCTTTGGCGCGTCCGCACTCACACACACGCATAAAATGTTTCGCAATCGATTCAACCTTGAAAGTTTTCAGGGCAATTCTCACAAAAATAATTGTCTGTGTCTCGCTAGCCACTTTTTCCTTCTCTGCTCTCAACAAGACGTGACGTGACGATCCGATCATAAAACATTAAGCGTTCTTCACGGTTGATCTAATTTCTGTCCTTCCACCCACTTTTTCGCCAAGATGTGAGGACCTCCTTCTCCTCCCGCTTAGTGAGTCGTAGGTATATCCAAAGATTAACCGCCTGCTTTTTAATGCCTTATTTATTAATGCCTATTAATATTATTAATCCAGGGAACTTGAACCGAACCGAAAACAGCTCTGAATCGCGAACCGTTTTCCCCATAGTTGTTGAACCGCTTACCCGAACCGAGAACCAGCTTTGAAATTCCGGTTCAAACCGGTTCATCAAAAATTAAAAGAAGTTTAGCAGATTTTGCTTTAGATTAACGCGACCTTGTCGACAATTATCATAGACATCGGTTTTGGCGGCTTGCCGTGGGTATATGAACTCATTGACTACGTTTGATACATGATGTCCACTATTACGGACACCCTGTCGAAAGTATCTGGCCAGTTTTTATCAACGTTAAATTTTTTTCAAAATGTTATTTTAGCCCCTGCTCCTGCCTTCTGATAAAATTCTAATTTATAGCTATACCTTTAATGTTAGGCCGTCAAACCAAAAAAAAACCCTTAATGCGTTAAACTATTCATATGGTTTCGTCTAAATTGATCAAGCATGATTTTGATAGAATGAGTTGAGTCAAAACTCATTTTTTGGCTCTATGGGAGCTCAACGAAAGAGTTTGTAGAAGTTTATTAGCATCATCATTCATCGCTTTGTTCAATACTTACTTCATAACTTTTTATTCATCCATTAAAATGCCTCCGCTCGCCGTAAGAAAAGTTCGATTTTTGGAGGTGTACCACCCTCCCTCGCTAGCGCCTCACCCCGTGGGCCTAAAAAAAGTGACCACCAGAAAATGTGTCCCCTTCAATATTATTAGACGCGTGTCTGGCCATTTTTCGATATTCTGCTATCATTGCCAAAAAAAAATAGCAATGGAAACTTATTTTTTGAACACCCTGCAGGTATAGACCAAGGCATAGTTCGTCGTTTTGATGTTTAAATTTTCTCTAAAGAACTTTTTCACACAAAAAAGTAGTGGAGCGGCCCAGTCGGAAAACGGCGTTCAATTTCGCCTCTTGGCAGGTTATTCTCTTTCGGCGTTCAAAGGTATACTGGTATATTTTGTTGAACGCCCTGTCATACTTCTTTCCTCGCTCCCCGTCCTTCCTCCCAGGTGCTTGATATGGTAGAAATGGTGCAGTTAATATGTTCTCTTTGGAAGAAAGTTATTCTATTTCAGCGTTCAAAAGGATATATTTCATTGAACGCCCAGTCATGACCCCCCCCCCAATCTCTCTCTCTCTCTCTCTCTCTCTCTCTCTCTCTCTCTCTCGACCCCTCCATCTCCTTTTTATTTGGTGATTCGTAAAAGATTCTACGCTGCATGTAAAATTACATTCTCTCTCAAAGTATAAAAGCGAAAGAAAATACTGAAGTAAATAAACTGTATAGGGAATACCCCACGAACACTTTCTCACATCAAACTTAATCTGGGGGGCGCAGACCCCATTATATTTTTTGGGGGAAATCCCCATGCAGAGCGCCCTCTAATATTCTGGGAGAAACCCCCAGATCCCCCTCTAATATTTTGGGGGAGACCTTCAGGCCCCTTCTCCCCTCTTAAAGCATTATTATTATACAGTAGGCTGGTTTCATAATGTTTTTTGCCAATTTTAATCAAAATTCAAACAGCTATATTTGAAATATTCCAATTTTCCCCATGTTTACCCAGTTTACCCATTTTCCCATTGATTTTAATGGAAATAACCTTTTATCCTTCATAACGTGTTTAAAATTTAAAATTCGAAAAAACCAAAAAAGACCCTTTGAGGAATGTAAAAAGCAACTTCTCCGCTTTGGATGTACTAGCGGAGACAAAGATACCTAGCCAGGGTATGCAATAAGCAATACACAGCATCCCATTCAACACGTGTATTAGGCGTGTTGCTTGTTGCATATTCTGGCCCCGGTATCTTTGCGCTAGTACATGGATAATTGGTTCAAAAGTTATGCTAGGATATAGACAGACAGGCAATCAGGCATATGCGCCATAGCAATAAGATCTGAATCCGAACACTTATGGGTTTGGATTTTCGTTCGGTGTATGCGGAATTTCAGTGAACTCGCTCGAGAATCAAAAAAAACGCTGTTGTGAGCTGTTTCGTGTATGATAAGCGGTAATTGTATCCACCAAGCAAGGGTGTTTTCTGACTGGACCTGCGTGTGGCTACCGCCGCCTTTAACTGTTCTACTGGAACGGTCCATTATATAGAGTTTGCGTTCAGAGAAACAGAGAAAGTTGCGTCGCAAAAGGCGTCCGTGGTCATATTGTGCGCGGTCGCTCGGAGTCCACGCGACCGGCTCGCGACGAGATGAGACGCGACTTAATTCTCGAAGGGGCAAAGAGTTGCTATAAATATTCCGCTCTATATTTGCTAGGTCTCCTTCTCCTCATTTCTCCCTCCCCCCTCCTTCTCACCCCTTCTCTCTCTCTCTCCCTCTCCCTCTCTCTCGCTCTCGCTCCCCCATATTTACGTTCGTCTCCCGCTCCCCCTCCCAAATAAAGCTTCTTCTCTGTTTCTGTTTTTCTTTCTGATTCATACTCGTTCTTGGCTGCTTAGTTGCCAGAATAAACTGTTAGAAATCAACAAAAAAAAAAAAAATCAAAATAAAAATCGGAGTCAACGTAAGAATGAGGGTACACGTATTACGGTAATGAAGCGTGCACGGAAAAAAACTACGGTGAAAACAACCTTACGGATACCTGATTTTGGCGCACCTGCTAGATGTTTTGGTAATGTCAACCAGAAGTATACTATGTTTTGACTAGGTACTAGGTGAAGTTACGTGATTGTATGTCGAATTTACTCAAAGTATCGGTAAATGTACCATACTTCTGGTCAAGTTTACCATAACATCTAGGAGGTGTCAAAATCAGGTATCCGTATGGTTATTTTCACTAATCTTTTTTTTTTCCGTGTGACGTCTGGCAACATATAGCGTTTGTTCCATCGAAACTAATGAAAAATATCAAAATTACGAGGGATTGGCGATGGCTATCAAATTTGACGTTTTGTAAGAGTTCAAGCTAAATGCTACGTTGTCAGATAGTGAGCTTCGCCGCGGGGACAGTTAATTCTCATGTGTTGTAAATATAGAGTGTACCGGGAGTGAAGGGCTGAAAATACAATCGAAGAGCGTGCGTATGCCTTTTCGATCTAGTGTCATCATTTTATAACTAATAATGACTATCTCTTTCTCCTATTCCGTTCTATTTAAACCCACGTAAAAGGTCGAATTCGAGGGTGTTTACCAAACTCCCAGTCGTTCGATATTTCCAATGGGTTTAAATTAACGAAAAACAATGTTGCCAAATTGCTCGCACGCTACGCCTCAGCTTCGCTCTGAAAATATCTTACTCCGAAAACTTCATATTTGGAGAAATCACAGCTTTTTATTAAACCGGAGTCCGAGTGAGCATTTTCAACAGTGTATGAGATAGAAAAAAATTAATCTTATGCCTCAGAAGAAAAGACACGGATGACTTAAATTCGATACTTTTACAAGTATTTCAAATATCTTTTTATTTGTATATTGAAGACAATGTTTGTACTTACAAAATGCCTATGGGCAATGATGGAGCCAGAAAATTTTTCAAGGGGGGGAGCATAATTTTTTAAATTTCAAGCGTTGCTGTAAGACATTTTGGGATATTTTATGTTGAAAAGAGGCAAAATTTGAGACCTTTAGGAGGGGGGGGGGGTCGTACCCATCTTACCCTCCTTCCGGACGCGAACCAGGCCAACCAGGGCTACTGGCCCGACGCGACGCGCCAGCGTCAATTTCGCGCAAAGGAGCTCCCGAAAGATGGGTCATGTGTTATAATAATTCGATCAATTTCAGTCTTGAATAAAACCATGTAAACATGATTTTGTTGCATTTTTATCTATACTCTTTATTTCTTGTACAGGGGTATTTTTTTTTTTTTTTTTTTTTTTTTTTTTTTTTTTTTTTTTTTTTTTTTTTTTTTTTTTTTTTTTGTCTTGAAACAATGGATGTAGAACTCGTAATTTTCAAGCAACTCCTTTGTTTTTGTTTTTTTTGTTTTTTTTGTTTTTTTTTGTTTTTTTGTTTTTTTTTATTGTTTTTTTTTAACATATTGTCAGTGTTGTCAGGAAAATTGGTGGTGGAAAGTTAAAATATCGGGATTTGCGACCCAAAAAACCCAACGTTCCGCCGAGAAACCTACTGAATCCATTTTTGCAAGATAGAATAATTTATTGTTAGGTCCAGAAGAGTAAAGGACTGCTTTCGAAATTAATTTATTGATTAATTATGATAGTATACGAATATTCCTGCATGTTCGTCTTTTTGATGCATTTGAATTTATATTTATTGAATATGTTTATTGATAAATTAATTATATATCTTCCTGCGCATTTGTCTCTTTGATTGTATGTTGGTATTGTAGGTATGCATCTTTACTAACTACGTGTGTACCTATTTTACTGTTTCAGGTGAGTTATTTTGAAGATTTACAATAATGCATCAAAACAATTGAATGAGTAAGTAAAAAGAAAAATATTTTCACTGAATCATGCTGGCTGGAGCAAATTTTCATTTTATTGCAAAAAAAAAAAAAAAAAAAAAAAAAAAAACTAAAGTATGTTCAGGAATAATGATTATAAATAATACAAGTGAATACTTATCCTCCAATGCAGAGTTGTTTGCTCGTAAAAAACGCTCGAAAGAAAGCTATCACCCAATGACGTATTTGTTAATCCTTACAGTACAAAAAGTTGAGAAGTAAATAAAATTCACAGCACGCAAACTCATTCAAATCGAGCGAGTAGATAAATATTCGTACTCTGTGGTACATGTTTTTGCCAACATCATTAATTAAAGGCGCTCAGCGATGCATTCTTTTGATTTGAAATACCCTCTGTTTCGCGTATTTTAACAGCAAAAACAATGAATAATAATACAACCATGTGAAACCGATTAATATAAACAAGTAAGTCCGAAATAGGTGAACGAGTTTTTTTCAAAGTTTCGTTTTTATTTTATAATATTTGTCATCCAAAGTTTTTTTTTTTTTTTTTTTTTTTTTTTTTTTTTTTTTTTTTTCCCCCGAACTATTGAAAATTGATCCAAACCGAGATTTTAAATTTGATACATCCGACACAAAAAACAATATCGATAGCGTAAAATGCGCAATCATTGGATTGGATAAAGGAGTATGTTATTATCAGTTCCCGCGTACTCGATCGCAGAGCTGCCGTTTTGTGTATATTGTACAGTGGCGGCTCGTGCAATGTGGCAACAACGTATTCTCTCCATTTAAACATAAGTAAAACAATCGATTTTCAGGAGGTGCAATTGCACCCCCAAGATATCGATACTTTTGCATTGATTTAAATGGAAAATAAGCATGGTTGCCAAATTGCACGAGCCGCTACTGATATTGTATATTCAATGGCATTTTTCAACTCACCGATGATTACACCGCAGTTGACCAAAAGATGACGTATGTATAATAAACACAAATACTCTGATCTGCAATCTTTTCCCAACCGGTGGAGTCGTCACTGTCTTTAAAAAACGATCGAACTTTTTGCTAAAATGTAATCGTGTGATCGGTTTTACCAATTGAGAAAAGATTACAGCTTCTAATATTATCGTGCATTACTGTCATACATTGAACTGAACTTTGTTGGTGTAATCTTTTGGTCAACCGGTGGAATCAGCGGTGAATTGAAAAATGCCAGAATAAGTGGCAGTAGCCACCAGGCCAAGTCCAAGAAGGTGGCGTTCGCGAACACTCATCATTCACCAAACAGTTCGTTTGCGTCAATTAAATATACACGACCGTCCAGATAACTGTCCTTCTCTATGACAACTCTATCAAGCTCCGGAAGAAACATCAATTGCATCAACCAAACGCAGCTCTGCTTGGTCGGGATAAGAAAATTTGCTTTATCAGTGTGCGCAATTCCTCTCACCAAAGCAGCAGCAATGAGAGACACACGCCCAGCCAGTGCAGTGGTGCCAGATGTACGCGGCTTTCGACTGTATGTTTCTCATAAGAATCAATGTAAAATACACGGCTTTTAACCTAAAATCTGGCAACACTGCGCCCGGCCTAGACGCAGTAGTTATGACCGCCCGTCCCCCGTCCGCCCCTTTTCTCTTCCGCGATCCCTCACCATTTACAGTCTATATACACCGTCCAGATAACTATCCCTCTCTGTGACAACTCTGTCAAGCTCCGGAAGAAACATCAATTCAATTGCATCGACCAACGCGCCTCATCGACACCTCGCATCTCCCGGACAGTTCTGTGCACACACAGTTTTATGACAGTTGCAGCTGCGGTGTTTTGTTTTGCCACGCGATCGTGATTCAATCTGTTAGGCTCGAGAGAACAGTTTTGGGTCTGAAAGTCTACAAACAAAGAAACCCTGTCAACAATCTCTAAGACAGCGTGCTGTTTACACCTTTCTCCTATAGCTATACAGGGTGTCCGGTAAGTCCCGGAACGGCTGCGCCATTTCTTTATTTACGCAGATAAAAAAACCAAACTTTGGGAATGTTCCTAGATAAATAAAAACTACTTTTTGGGGGGGGGGTCAAAATTGTGGGCGCCCCTAACTTTTTTTTTCAAATGGCAACCCCTATCTTGTGAAAGCTCATTCGAAAAAGGGTAAAAAACTGAGCATTTTGGCGCAAACCGCATGTCGATATCTCTTTTAGTATTCGAGAAATCGAACTTCAAAAATCTATGGAAACCCATTTTAAAAAAAATCATAACTTTTATTCAGACACCTCTGCCCAAAACAATTAACTTACACATACAGTTGTTTTTTTCCCCGCGAAAATTTTTTAAAAAAATGTTGCGGGGGAAAAAAACAACTGTAAGTTAATTTTTTTGGGCAGAGGTGTTTTTCCCCGGAAAGAGCTTTGTTATGTAGAGTAGTTTAGACCCCTAGTTTTTTAAATAGATACTTTCTGAATAAGAGTTATGATTTTTTTTTTAAAATGGGTTTCCATAGATTTTTGAAGTTCGATATCTCGAATACTAAAAGAGATATCGACATGCGGTTTGCGCCAAAATGCTCAGTTTTTTACCTTCTTTTGAATAAGGTATAACAAGATAGGGGTTGCCATTTGAAAAAAAAAAAGTCAGGGGGGCGCCCAAAATTTTGACCCCCCAAAAAGTAGTTTTTATTTATCTAGGAACATTCCCAAAGTTTGTTTTTTTTATCTGCGTAAATAAAGAAATGGCGCAGCCGTTCCGGGACTTACCGGACACCCTGTATATTTTTCGTTGTTGAATTTGTCGACATGCATTTTCTGTGCGCCGAACAAATAAATCAATAAATCAATAAAAGAATCTTCGGAGTGTGATTTGAGTTCTTGGACCGAAAATCTTAAACTGTTTTTGCCAACGCTATTACAATGCTTCAATCAAATTGAACTTCAACATAATTGAAGCTAACAAGATCAATATGCGGTACGCGCGCTGGAGTCAATTTTCAATTCATAAGACTGGAGCAAATCTTCCGACAAGTGAGAGTTGGATTTGTATCACCTCAAAATGTAGGCGCATTTTTAATAACTCAGAATGGGTCAGATGAGTCGATTTTTTTTAATTCACATTATGAAAGTTGAGAAAAAAATAAGAGACCCGTGTTTTTCCTTTTTTCTCTAAGATCACGGGAACATCGAGATAAATTAGTTTGAAAAGTGAAAAAATTGATCTCGTTTAAAACGGGCGAGTAATGGCGGTAAGCACGGGAGATCAGTGACTACGTCACATATTCCTTGTTTCCCCGACGGTCGTTTGTTTACATTATTGAAACTACATGGTAAACGCCGTGCTAAGTGTGTCTCCGGTAGTGATCGTCTGTTTTTCGGGATTTTATCGATTAAATAATGAGCTCGCGAACATTATCTGTTTATTTTTTTGTGCCTGACAGTTCAACAACGAGCTAGAGAATCTCTAGAATGGTCGACAGCTCGACACAGTGCTAGTTAATAACCAGGAAGTTTGAAACCTGAGACCTAACCTCACTCAACTCTTTCAAAAATGATCCTTCCTTCATTCCCCAGTGTTCTTTTAAAGTCAGTTTTTAATATTAGAGAGAGCTTTAGTGTTTCTTCGCGTTGCATTGGAGTCTTACCTGAATGGTAAAGCTACTGTCAGGATTCTCAGCTAGTGCTGTGATACTCCTCCTGTTCTGTTTCAGATTCTGTGGCATGATTTGAGTTATTTTTCCGGTCACTCCTGCGCAGGTTCTTTAAATTATCTATCTCAAATTATTAGTGTCGTTGAATGATATGGGAACTCGGAAGGTACTGTTTACAATCACAGAGGAATTGGTCTCTCGGGCACAAGTTCAGGCAATAAAGTAAACCAATAACTCATCTCCCTACGTGTAAAGTGTATCAACTGACAAACTTCAACTTTGAAGTCTGATTTGCAGTAAAAGGTAATCTTCATGCCAAGATTATCATTTGCGGAACTCAGTCTGAAGTTAAATCATCGGTGGAACAGCGGCAATTTTTTTTGGATTACCAATCTTTCCCCGGAGGTATGTATCTTGTGGTGAAATTCGATTTCATTCTCTGAATTTCTAGTTTACTACTTATATCCTTATAGCAGTCCACCCAAGTGACCTTCCGATAGCTTATTGCAATAACTTTGCCAGAAAAGTTATCAATTTGAACTAGATGAGGCGGTCACAAACCATTGTATTGTAATAAGGTAACTTTGTTTACCACAGCTAATCTTTCAGGGGAACTTTTCCCATCCCATTTAGGTCATTCAATGCATGCGCCAGTAAATAGAGCTGATATAGTTCTTGGTAGTTGACTCAATCTTGCAGAGATAGTAGGAGTTCCATCAGGTCCGTGTACGTTCATGATACATTCATAAAAAGAGTTACAAATACTTAGTTCCAATCATCCACTTGGTACGGACAGTAGTTTGCAGAACCACTGCTGATATTCAAAGTTTCACGGCCAAACCTCATTAGTGAGCTCGTTTCAGAAGTGTAGGTGCACCTAGACCACAATCTTTGAAAGGCTTTTAATTTTCATTCCTTCAAATCAAAATAAAACTTGCCTCGGACTTGAAATTTTTGATTCTAAAGCGGCTCACGGTGAAAAGCCAACGTGCATATTCATATCTGCATTAATTTTAACTTTGTAACATGAGAAATAATGTTGAAAAATTCCAAAGATTATTGGGCTAGGTGCGCCTACACATGGAAAACAACCTCTAGCAGTCCTTAAAATGCCAATTAACTGCATACCTGCATAACTGCCAGTTAACAGAGCGCATAGAAATGCTGAGAATGAAATCAAATTTCACCACAAGATACATACCTCCGGGGAAAGATTGGTAATCCAAAAAAAATTGCCGCTGTTCCACCGATGATTTAACTTCAGACTGAGTTCCGCAAATGATAATCTTGGCATGAAGATTACCTTTTACTGCAAATCAGACTTCAAAGTTGAAGTTTGTCAGTTGATACACTTTACACGTAGGGAGATGAGTTATTGGTTTACTTTATTGCCTGAACTTGTGCCCGAGAGACCAATTCCTCTGTGATTGTAAACAGTACCTTCCGAGTTCCCATATCATTCAACGACACTAATAATTTGAGATAGATAATTTAAAGAACCTGCGCAGGAGTGACCGGAAAAATAACTCAAATCATGCCACAGAATCTGAAACAGAACAGGAGGAGTATCACAGCACTAGCTGAGAATCCTGACAGTAGCTTTACCATTCAGGTAAGACTCCAATGCAACGCGAAGAAACACTAAAGCTCTCTCTAATATTAAAAACTGACTTTAAAAGAACACTGGGGAATGAAGGAAGGATCATTTTTGAAAGAGTTGAGTGAGGTTAGGTCTCAGGTTTCAAACTTCCTGGTTATTAACTAGCACTGTGTCGAGCTGTCGACCATTCTAGAGATTCTCTAGCTCGTTGTTGAACTGTCAGGCACAAAAAAATAAACAGATAATGTTCGCGAGCTCATTATTTAATCGATAAAATCCCGAAAAACAGACGATCACTACCGGAGACACACTTATTAGCACGGCGTTTACCATGTAGTTTCAATGTAAACAAACGACCGTCGGGGAGACAAGGAATATGTGACGTAGAATCGGTCACGTGACGGAGCGGACCAATGAAAAACGATTATTTTACTGCTTAACTTTAAGCAGCTTTTTTGTAGCTTTGCGTACGATTATGAGCTTTTTTAAGCTCACCACCGTTTTTCTGACGGAATTTTACCCAGGAATCAATCATTAGTTAAGAAATCCCAGGATCACTCATCTGACCCATTGGCTCAATTAACATTCGAAATGGCAGATATTGCAAAAACAATTAAGTCGCCCAATTTTTAATTATTCTGTGTCTTAATATACGTGTACTATTAATTTGGAAAGTTTTTTTCTTTAACTCGTATATGAACTAGGCAGTTGCGGGTCTGAAATATGTTCGTTCTAAAGAAAATGCATGAAAGTAATTGATGGATTGATGGTCTGAGAATAATAAAGGCGGTTTTGGTTTTTCTCCGATTCAGTTTTTCCGATCAGTCCCGTTTTCGGAATTGTACGCTTGTGTAAAGTTCCAAAAAATTGAGAGTGTTATGGCGTAATAACGCAGAGCTCCAATTTTAAACAATATACCTATTTTGGGCCCAAATCACCGGAACAATAAAATCTAGTCAGAAACCAAAGGTATTCTTGTTTTCAGCTATCCGAGTACTTTCATTTTCTTACTAAAAAAAAAAAAAAAAAACAAAACAAAAAAACAAAAAAAAACAAAAAACAAAAAACAAACAAAATTCAGACCCTCACAACTGCCCCATCGTCTGCCTTCAACCGCTCAGCCGATTTTGAGGCTGTGTATTCTTTCATTTGGTCGACATTATACTTGATAGATCTAGATGTGACGTTGCATCAACTATAAACTCACTAACAGTCGCATAGGTCCAGCGTCAAGGATTCGACGCAACCCGCATTACCCGTCACCCGAATCTTTCTCGATTTTGAGGGAATAAAAGAAAAGAAAGGACTGCATCATAGCAAGAATAAAATAAATACAACCTGCGTTGAGTTTACGTGTAATGCGGGTTGCATCAAGTCAACGACGTAGGACTTATGTGACTGCTTGTGTCTAAGCTGTTTTGTTAACATCGAGGAGAGAAACATAGGTTTCATGCAGATTCAAAGTTGACTTTCGAAAGAAGGAAGATGTCTCGAAACATCCCAAGGGAGAATTATGCACGCGGATACGGTGAAGCTTCTTTTTTCGAATCTTATCAGTCCCCTCGGACCCATCTCACCTACCCCTACCCCTCCCCGCCCCTACCCCTCCCCACACCTACCACTCCCCTGACCTGCCATCCCGTCCTCGCATCAGGTGCGCCCGCTCTCTGCCTTTAATTTGTTTTATCTCCTTCTTCTGACTCCCTTGTTTCGATTCTTCTCCAATTTCCAGCGGAAGTACCAGGGGTGCCATCGGATGGGAATACTCTCGTTTTCGACTTTTGTCCCACATGATCATTTAAGCATTTAGAGTATGTTTTATTACAGAAAGACTTTGCATCGCTTTCTGGTGTTTTTTTACTCACAATAATGTCGTTAACAGACAGGTAGTTTCTAACGATTCAATCGTCATAATCGAAGTCCACACGGCAAATAACGCGCTGTGAGTGCGATCGAGGCTAGAGCTTGTTTCAGAGGTGTAGGCAAACCTAAACCATAATCTTTGGCAAATTTTCAACTTTAATTCCTTCAAATCAAAACCGAACTTGCCTCTGACTTTACTCTTTGGCTTTTAAAATGTTCCTCATTGAAAACTGAACGCTCAATTTAATTTTCATTCATTTTTATCGAGTAATATCAGCAATAACGTTGACAAATTCCAAAGAATAGCGGTCTATAGGTCCGCTTACACTTCTGAAACTACCTCTACTATAAGTTTGGTACAGTGGCGGCTCGTGCTACTTGGCAACAATGTCTTTACTCCATTAGAATCTATGTCCAACAATCGATTGCTGGTGAAGCGCTGCTTCACTTTCGAATCGATTGTTTTACATGCAATCAAACGGAGTGAAGACATTGTTGCCGAGTAGCACGAGCCGCCACTGGTTTTGTAGTGACTACTATATAGATACGGTTGTAGTTACCATGGGTTTGGTTCACAAGTTTGGATGTGGTTATCATAGGTTGAGAAGTGTTTGTGTTGAACTTTGGTTGTAGTGATCATTAGAATTCGATCGTGCGTGTTGAATTCCGCCTTCGGTATAATAGCAATCAAATTACTTTATTGAACGAAATCATCATAATGAGCACCGAATTAGAACCGGAGCACAAAACCAGAACCAAAATTCCAGGGCAAGTTGGAACCCAAATCGGAACAATACTGGAGTTCGGAGACAAAAACATAACCGGAACCGGTCGATTCCAAAAATTGATTACCTGATCTTCCGTGCTCCTGCAGATTCTCCTTCTCAAAACTGAAGCTTTTATGAACACGGTATAAAAACTACGGTGTGATGTATTGCGAATTGATTACAAAAGCAAAGTGGCGATACCTGTTTTTTTTTTTTTTTTTTTTTTTTTTTTTTTTTTTTTTTTTTTTTTTTTTTTTTAATATGCAGATATACTGCATGTTTTTCTTATGGGTTCTCCTCGATTGCGGCTATAAATGGCCTGCGTAAAAATCGATATTTTTCACATTATCGCCGCGAGGTATCGAACTTGCGTTGTCAGATTGCCACGCATAATTATGATCGCGTTTTGATTTGCGGTAGATCCTGTCTACGAGTATTATTTCGATATATTGTGTAGCGAAAAGATTTCCTATTTTTTAGCCCCCGCACAAAACAAATCGCGCGCCATACAGAGGTTTTCGATATTCTTTATCCTTGTTTGGTCCGCCACCGCCGTTGGAATTTTTCAGTCATTTGTATAATTTTCAAAAATATTAACAGATTCTGAATGAACAGATCAAGATCTTTTGATTGATGTGCCACATGTTACCTTAAAATGAAAAAATAAGGTGTTTTCCGCCAAATCAAAAATTCGGGGCTTAAAAAACGACACAGCTCATGGAATCGAGCCAATTCTTTCATTTAAGCCTAAAATTTTTGATTTGGCGAGCGAGAAACACCTTATTTTTTTCATTTTAAGATAACTTGTGGCCTAT
This sequence comes from Trialeurodes vaporariorum, assembly GCA_011764245.1. Taxonomy (NCBI): domain Eukaryota; kingdom Metazoa; phylum Arthropoda; class Insecta; order Hemiptera; family Aleyrodidae; genus Trialeurodes; species Trialeurodes vaporariorum. The sequence continues at coordinate 34,867,523 of VMOF01000035.1, forward strand.
CAATAGAAAGGTCTTGATCTGTTCTTTTAATATCTGTCAATATTTTTAAAAAAATTACTACAGGATGATCACAAAGGCCTATTCAAAAATTTTCCATAAAGCCCTCATAATAACTCAAAAATTTGGGGTTTTTGGAAAAAGTTTATGGGAGAAAAAAAAATTCGGCAATTGCCTCTACTTGAAGAATATAAACTAATTTTTATACCTTTATTGGAGACTTTTTCGAGAAAACTTGAAAAATGTTTTTGAATTCCTCCCCCCAAATGGACCCCTATGGACTGTCGGGGGCTTTTGAAAACATCAAAAATGAAAAATTTTGGGTTGATTTCCTATCGGACATTTTCGTTTCAAATCATTTGGTTCGGTAGTTTTCGAGAAAAATTATTGGTCCGGTGTATATACATTGTGTACAGTCGGGGACAAAAAGAATGTTAGACAACTCCTTAAGATAAGCCCCCTGCAATGCTTAAATTCATTGAGGTAAGTATTGAGGGTGGCCTACTTCAAGGAGACGTGTAACATCCTTTTGTGTCCCCGACAGTACATACAGGGTGTTGAAGAAAATATGTACCGTCTCGATTTTCTCGCAAACGGCTTCGAATTTCGAAAAACGCCGAAACACGTCCTAAATATTTTCGAGGAGGACAAATTTTTAAGGGGTTTTGTTCTCCCTGTTCCTCAGGATGGTTGGTATAGTCAGGGGTTCGCCTTCCCTCCCCTGAGGGGCGGGGAGAACAAAACCCCCCTCAAAAGTTACTCCTCTTAAAAATAGTAGATATGTATTCCAGAATTTTTTGAAATTCGCAACCCTTCTCCTTTTTCAGGACCTCAAAGTTCGTAAAACCCCCCCCCCCCAAAAAAAACAAAAAAAAACAGAAAACAATTTTGTGGGCCATAAAATTTAATTTTGAGTCATATCAGCCCAATGTTATATTTTTTTCTGAAAATACTTTGCAATTCAGAGTATTTTAGATACACGGAAAAAAACTACGGTGAAAATAATCATACGGATACCTGATTTTGGCACCTGCTAGATGTTATGGTAATGTTAAACAGAAGCATATTATGTTTTGACTACGTACTAGGTGATGTTACCTGATTGCATGTCAAATTCACTCAAAGCAGTTTCGGTAAATGTACCATACTTCTGTTCAAGTTTACCATAACATCGAGCAGGTGCCAAAATCAGGTATCCGTATGGTTATTTTCACTAATCTTTTTTTCCGTGATACGAAGTTTTTTAAATTACGACTTTTTAAACTCGAACTATGATTTTTTGAAAATAGGTCGACATCGAACTTTGACCTTCGATACATCGAAAAAGAAAAACGATATCGACCTTCGGTTTGCGTCAAAATTCTTAGACTTTTATGCCCCTTCCATCAATGCATCACAAGATGGGGATCGCCAATGGAAATCTTTGAGTTAGGGGGGTGGGGTACCCTCCCCGTGCCCCCCGGGGGGCGGGTAAAACAAAAAACCCCCTAAAAGTTTATCCCCCTCGAAAATATTTTAGACGTTTCGGCGTTTTTCGAAATTCAATGCCGTTCGCGAGAAATTCGCTATGGTACAAATTTTCTTCAACACCCTGTATGCGCTATGAAACTGAATGAATAGCGGCCGTATTTACAAGAATAACAACTGTCTTTGCAAGCTTACACTGATTGACTGCATGTTGTATCGCTAGACAGCTATACAAAATCCGCTGACTGCTTTTTTTTTTTTATTTTTTTTTTTTTTTATTTATTTACGATTGTCATCATGTTTTTAATAGCAGCTATAATTCGATATCCACAATGAAAAAATGAAACATCCCCATTTGGAAGTTAAATTGTAGAGGTACTCGACTTACAACCGAAAACTCGACCGCGTGTTCACAACTCCTTGATTCAAAATCACGCAGCTGCAACGTTTTCCTTTCCACGAAAAATACCGTCTCACCCAATTAAACGCGATGGTGAGACTGAGACTATAGAGTTTTGACTTCGCGTCACGAGGTTCAGGGTCTAAAACTTTACATTCTATTAATTAAAGTTGGAAATGCACTTATCTAATAATTAAAACTGCCTTCGAAGCAGGGTAAGCAAATTGCTGTGCACGTGTTTTTCTTAAGAGCGCGTACACGGTTGCATACATAGCTCTTTGAGTCAGGTTCAATTTCCGCGGGAGTGGAGCCAACAGCCTCTTATACCGTGCAACTTATTTAATACCCGCTGCATAGCGAAATAACAGCAGTTTGTAATTGTAGAAGTTTGTAATGAGAAATTACAACTTGGATGAGGGGCGAATCCAGGAATTTGCGTTTCTCTTTCACTCCTCAAAGAACGCACGTGCTATACACAGAGAATTTATTATTGGAATCACGGAATGTATTATTAAATATAGGGTAAAACGAATTTTTATTTCAAAATAACAAGAATTCTTATTGATCCAACGATTCTTTCTTTTGATTCCTCTGAATCAGCAGAACGGGAGGGAGGGAGGGAGGGAGGGAGGGGGAAGGGTGGGGAGAGGGGGTTAGGGGGAGAAAACTGTTTATTTACAGCATAAGAACACAAAAATATTAATTACTTATACTAAAAATGAAAATTAATGGAATAGTCTCTAGCTAAACGATTACACAATACTTTGGTGCATGTATGTATGTACCTACAATGTAGATACATGCTGTGAGTAGGTTCTACTTGTATGAGAAAGAGAGAGGGATAGAGAGAGAGAGAGAGGGAGAGGGAGAGGGAGAGGGAGTGGGAGAGGGAGAGGGAGAGGGAGAGGGAGAGGGAGAGGGAGAGGGAGAGGGAGAGGGAGAGGGAGAGGGAGAGGGAGAGGGAGAGGGAGAGGGAGAGGGAGAGGGAGAGGGAGAGGGAGAGGGAGAGGGAGAGGGAGAGGGAGAGGGAGAGGGAGAGGGAGAGGGAGAGGGAGAGGGAGAGGGAGAGGGAGAGGGAGAGGGAGAGGGAGAGGGAGAGGGAGAGGGAGAGGGAGAGGGAGAGGGAGAGGGAGAGGGAGAGGGAGAGGGAGAGGGAGAGGGAGAGGGAGAGGGAGAGGGAGAGGGAGAGGAAGAGGAAGAGGGAGAGGGAGAGGGAGAGGGAGAGGGAGAGGGAGAGGGAGAGGGAGAGGGAGAGAGAGGGAGAGAGGGAGAGAGGGAGAGAGGGAGAGAGGGAGAGAGGGAGAGGGGGGAGAAATAGAGAGAGAGATGGGATAGACAAATTCCTGACAACAGATCTGGAGCTGGCTCCATCTCTTTAAAAATGTACATGTAATGACTGAAGCGGGAAGTTCGAGTATGGACTTGATGATGGCAGCTAACAACTCTTATACCAGCAGATTTGTTGAGCTGTGCACAGATGGGTCTTACTTACTCGCAGTTTCATTCCATTTTATAAAGGAGATAAACCCTACACTTTCGCAACTCTGAGCGTAGGATGATTGAGGATAAAAGGAGAGCCTTGAATCGTAGGACTCGTCAGTGAAGAGTGCAAGGCTGCCGCTTTTTCGGATATTAAACGGAATTTTTTAATTCACCGATGATTCAACAGAATGGCTAAAAGATTACAACGTTCAGTTCAGCTACATGATTAAAATCCCCGAAAATATGTATCCTGATCATTAATATTTTTGTCCACCGTCAGAAAAAATACGTACGTTGACTTTAGAATTTGATAAGATTTTGATGTTCACCGATGATTCCATCAGTTCAATTAAGGTTACAGATCAGAGAGCATTTACGTGGATTATAGTCACACGGCAACACTGGACTGTGTAAGTTTTTTACTTTCTCGCTCCCCCCTAAGGAGAGAAAGTATTGTCATCATGAAAAATTTCGAAGTTGGGGTTTTTCCATATCTTGGCATTTCAGGTCCCCCTGAACTCAAAAATCATATTCCCAAAAAATGTCTGTCTGTCAGTTCGTCCGTCCGTCCGTCTGTGGTACATCATAACTTCTAACCTATGGGTCCATTAGCATCCATTTTTTTTTTTTTTTTTTTTTTTTTTTTTTTTAACCGGTGAATTCAACGGTGAGTTGAAAATTTCCGCCAATAAGATCCACAAAACAGCGCAGCCCGAGGAGAGCGATTGCGACACCGCGTTATTGTCGAATTGAACCCTTCAAGACACGCTTTGTGACTGCAGGACTCTGCAAGTCTTATACCGATATTTGCAGGAGTAGTGGAATTACTTTTTCTCTTGGGCTTTCATGTGGTGGTTTTTCTTTTTCTTGCCCAAGACTGTCTTTTAAGCGTGCTCTTACTTCACTCACAATTTTCATGAGTATCATGCCATGCCTCAAAAGTCACACTTTTTCACACTAAAGTCACACAGATCCGTTTATAAATATATTGTTTTTACTGTACCCAAATATATGTAGATCCTTAAACCGTGAAAGCCTGTGACTCAAAGAGTTACGAAGCACTACTTTAGAAAAAAAAAATCGTTTAAACATTTTTTCATGTGACTTTGTTTTGTGTTCAGAACACATGTTTCGATAATCGATTTTTGTACCATGGTTTGGCCTAGAAACGACACCTTTCGAGTCTTAACGCAGCTTTTGAAAGTAGAGAGCAACAGGAGCAGCAATGAAAGAATGCGGTATCAAAAAAAAAAGAGAAAAAGTAGACACACAACAGAGCATCAATCGAATGGCTTTATGTATAGAAAGATACCAACTAACTAATAGGCGTGGATTAGAGCATAGAGAGGCTAAGGTGCCCTTTGACAACCTTGCTGTATAAGGTGGCTCAAACGGACTTTCTATCTCATTTAACTTCATTAAAATTGCTTTTATTTCCTTTATTTATGTATAGTTACTTAAAATATGTTGAAACTAAGCGGATTATTTTCAGAAAAATTAAAAAAGTAAACTAAATCAGTTTTGCTTAAAGTGCGCCTTAGCCCCTTTTTGCTCTAATCCACGTCGAACTGTTCCGTCTGTGCACAGTTCGTGTGGAACCAAATGCTATGGGTTGAAAAGTTGGTTCCCCTCTGCACTAAGCCGTCCAACTCAGACGAGACTTACGGCCGCCTCGTAATGAGTCTGTTGGAAACTTTTGGTACAGCGCTAGGGGAGGCTTATACCTTTGTAAAATTGCGCGAAAATCATGATAGAATTATAAAGGTGGAGGCCGATTTCGTCATCAGGCACACGGTACCGTGCTAGAGCTCGTTTCAGAAGTGTAGGCGGACCAAAACCACAATCTTTGGCAAATTTTCAACTTTTATTTCTTCAAATCAATACCGAATTTGCCCCTGACTTTATCCTTTTGTGTTTAAAGTTTTCCTCGTTGAAAAGTGAACACTCAAATTAATTTTTATTCATTTTCATCGAGTAATATCAGAAATAATGTTGACAAATTCCAAAGATTATCGGTCTAGGTCCGCCTACACTTCTGAAACTACCTCTACCGTGCTATGTACTAGCGGGGACAAAGATACCTGTCCATAGTATGCAACACGCAAGACACCTAATACACGTGTTGAATGGGATGCTGCAGTGTATTGCTTATTGCATTATTGCATACCCTAGGGCTAGATATCTTTGTCTCCGCTGGTATCTAGTGGTGGAGGTTGTACCTTGAGTGTTGTTTATAGTCGTTCGTGAAATTGTTGCGTCATCAAGTTTCAAGACTCGGTGATCGGCCTTTACCGTTATTTTGTCATCATTCGTTAAAATCACATTGAAAACATCACGTCTCTAAATCCACTCATGAACCGATAAAAGGTAAGATAAATTCACTATGGCGGTGAAATGAGCGTGTCCAGTGGCGTCGCGTGCCATCTGGCAACAATGCAACTGCTCCATTTAAACCCATTAAATATATCGAATTTTCCTTGAGCACTGTGCACCCCCTGAATTCGATATTTTACATGAGTTTGAATGGATAGAATACATTGTTGCCAAATTTCACGCGACGCCACTGAGCGTGTCACAGTGGGCGAGTCCCATCTAATTGCAGTTTTCTCTCTGACAAATCATTTATCTCAACATAAGAAGATGCGATTACACGAGGGTGAATTTTTAAGTAAAATACCTTTTGTTTTTCTCTAGAACTATCAGTGCTAGAAAAAAAACAAACCCAATTTCAAAACAGGCGTACTTTCAGCTTTCTAACAGGCTAGTTTTTTTTTTTAAATTCGTCTAACGCGTTGCGGAGATAACTTGGATTTTCCACATACCGCCCGTCTCGCCTTCAAACGTATGCCCCTGCCCACACGCACTGCGGAACTTCACAGAAAAAATGAGTTAAAGAATTTGAAAAAGTAAAATAGAGCTATTGTTTTATCGGAACAAATTATCAGATTGTTCTGAGGCATCTCACCTCACTTTAGGACGCAGTTACCCGCCAGATTCTTGCATTTTTCACACCGGTGCAACAATTTCTGTATACTGCCTTCGTAAAAAAAAATTTCCCATACTCCTGAACCAGATTATGACGCAAGCTATCACCTCTGCATCATTGCTAAAACTTTTGCCTCCAAGAAATCGGTTCAGTTCCGGAGAAAGGTTGACATTACTAGGAGCTAAGTCTGAAGAATATGGTGGATGCGGGAAAATTTTTCACTTAAACTTACCCGGAAAATCCTGGGTCACATGCGCCCAGCATTTCGGTATTGTCAGTGGACAGGAAAACGGGTCCACGTTTGATGCACGTTTGGGTGTGGAAAATTCACGATTTCTCCGCAACACGTGGACCAAATTTGAAAAACTATAGCTCCTTAGAAAGCTAGAAGTACGCCTGTATCACCGCTGAGTTTGTTTTTTTTCTAGCATTGATAGTTTTAGAGAAAAACAATAGGTATAAACTTACTTAAAAATCCACCCTCGTATAGATGAGACCTCCCCATTGTGACCTACTCATTTGACCGCCATCTTGGAATTTTGCTAAACGCATTTATTGAGTTTGTGAGTCAATTTTGTAGAATTTTTTATGCTCTTACGTTATTTTCAAGTTATTTTTTATCAGAATGGACCGTCTCTATAGATTTCGCAAAATTTTCACCTGCTGACCCGTTAAACTCCGGCGGGGTTGTCTAATACAAAACTAATCAATTTTTTCTCACCGAAAAACTATCATCTTTTTAATTCCCCCGATTACACCTGAATGACAAATTTAAGCAGTATTTCTTTTAAAGCAGATGAGTAGTTTTTATCGGCGGTTCCTTCAAAACATCGCATCGAAACCAGGGTGTATTAATTCGAGATTAATAATATAATCCGTACATACATTCGGAGATTATTTTTTTTCTATTAAATTAAATCCGACAACAATGCCTACCATCCCTTATAATTTAAATGGGAGGAGATTACAGGGAGCAAATGATTCTTACGGAGATGAATGCGATAAAGCAAATAAGACAAAACGGGGGTGGTGGCAGAAGGGGCGGGGGTACGGGGAGCTCACTTAAATATAATCGAGGGAGGAGCGAAATTGGAAGAGAGAGGGGGAGATTTAGAAGATGAACTCGTTTCCTTGGGATAGCGGGACAAGGCGTTGGACGAGGACAGAGAAAAAAGAGAGTGAGAGAGTGAGTATGTGTGTGTAAGTGAGAGAGAGAGGGGGAGGGGGAGACTGCGGAGAGAGAGAAAGAGAAAGTGGGAGAAAGCTAGAGAGAGAAAGAGAGGGAGAGGGGGGAGAGGGAGAGAGAGAGAGAGAGAGAGAGAGAGAGAGAGAGAGAGAGAGAGAGAGAGAGAGAGAGAGAGAGAGAGAGAGAGAGAGAGAGAGAGAGAGAGAGAGAGAGATTCAACCGAGATGAAAGAATGAAGTTATATGTATGAAGACAGACAGGCTAAAGCACAGAGCCCCATCCAGCCAGCCAGCGAGGTATGAGGGGTTGCAGGTCTCCCGTCTAGCAGGCGCACAACGCTATCGATTTTCTATTGCCCCCGTAGCCCGTTTTGCCAGCACAGCATCAGCAGCCACTCTCTTTTCCTCTTCCCCAAACTCGTCCTGTACCATCCCATTCCATGATTCTCATGCCATGCTGCCGGCACAGTGCGGTCTTCGTTCTCCACCCCCCACCCCCGCCCCCGCTCATTTTATCCTATCCGAGGGACTCCCCACTTTTTTTTTTTCAAACTCGGCATGTCGCGTCACGCTACGCTCAGATTCCGCTAGTGGCTTGCTTCTGTTCCTCTTCCCATCGGAATTTCCTCCCCCCCCCCCCCCAGGTTTTTACATGGTACAACGTTTTACCCCCTCTCAAAGTCCCTTCCCTTCTCAAAGGATCCCAATCATATTCAATGTTCCTTCATTTTCAATCTGATTCTTTTTTGAGACTCAAAGATCCTCGATAGCTTTTCACCTCTTTGATTTCTTGACCCTAAAATGTCCGCAATGCTGCCCTGAAGTGAGTTACCTTCCTGAACAAGGGTGAACATGAGCTCCTTATTCGGGGCCCTTGATCTACAGGACCGAAACATTGGCCTCCAAATCATGTTCTAACCACGAGTTTACCCCGGGCAACTAGAATCCTCTGGAAGCCCGCGCTTCTGCTCCTCTAACCCCCTCACCGGTCACCATGCTTGGGGGGGAGGGGGGCAGATTTGATGCGAAAAAAGGTTTTTAAACCGATAACAACTATTAAGCTGGGACTTCAATTATGCAACATCAGGAAGAAGTGTTAGGTGCTCTTGATTTGAATAACCTACGGTTATAACATTGAGTGTGCCGGAGCGTGCAATCTGACATAGTTCCATTTGGTCATTCAAACCAGTGCGCCACTGAAGAAGTCCACAGTATTAATGAGCCATGCGATACGGAAAGATCGCGTACTTCACTGAAAACCTTCCGCAATCCACGGCCCTTTTTTTTGCTCACTAATAACAGAGTTAGAAATATAGATAAAGTATCGCAATGGCGCAGAGATTTTCGATGTATTTTCTTTCGATATTTGGTCCACTATTCCTAACCTAATGTTCCAGGATAGGGCCATATTTTTCATGGTCGAGGTATTGAGGTGCTGCGTTGATGACAGTAATGCACAGTCACGGCGTTGCTGGAGTTACACCTGACTTCAGACTCATACGATTTAAATGTTCTTTCTCCCTTCCATTCCCTCCCTCACACTTTCTCTTTTTCTCGCACTTTTGAATGCATGCGTTCAAGAAAGACAGATTGAAAAGTGGACAATGAAGTCCCTGCATGGCTCCGGTGGCGGATCCAGAAAAGTTTTGGGGGGAGGGGTTAAGCACACCAACAAAATTTGAAAATTGAAGCGTCGCGTCGCAGAAGAAACTTTTTACGCAATTTTCTGATTAAAAAATGTAAACTTTATGTCACACCCGTTTATTCACTTTTTGTTTTAAGTGCTCGATAAAATCAAAATTCATTATATTCCTATTCTCAATAACAGTGGCGGCTCGTGCAACTTGGCAACTATGCTAATTTGCCATTTAAACCTATGCAAAAGTATCGATATCTTGGGGGTGCAATTGCACCTCCTGAAGATCGATTGTTTTACATAGGTTTAAATGGAGAGAATACACTGTTGCCACATTGCACGAGCCGCCACTGCTCAATAATGATATTCGTTTTTCAAAAATTACATTTTATATTGCGTGATGGCCATTAAGTATGTGATGAATGCAACAACAACAAATTACTTCAAATAATCAAACAAAAAACTGAGATAAGAGAAAAAAAAGGAAAATTGGAGGCAGACGGATTAGGGGTCTTTGGTAAAGCAGCCCCCGCCCGAACGAAGTCGGGCTGCCGGCTAGTTAGTATAAATAAAATGCATCTGTGAACGGATGGAAATCGAGTTTTCCTCTCCGAATCAGATCTCGGTTAGTGCCAATTTCGTCACGGTACACACTAATGAATAAATGATACTTACACAGAGTTTGTGTCAGTGTTCATTAAGAGAATGTTGAGGATGTGCTGACATATACGCGGTTAAAATTGTATCAGAGACAGATATTAATTTGGAAGTAGCTACCTGAGTGAAAACGTGCTCAGAGCTGGGATCTGTACATGTAGAAATACGATACCTATACCCGCGCTAATTGCTTTTCTCACCTACGCACCGTCTCACAGCGCGCCAGAAAAGCTTGATTGTTTGGATATATTCCTCTTGGTAGCCACCAATTTGGAATCACGCACGCATCACAGTTCGGCACATCCCGACATTCATCGTCCCACATGGAAAATTCAAGGAGCAAAAAAAAAAAAAAACAAGTCGCAATTGCAACACTTAAAAGTGTTGACAAAGGAGCATGAGTAATGAGTATCAAGCGAAGATTACAATCGTAATTTGAGGGCGCTAAGATCACCTTAATATTTGTTAAGAGCAGAAACGTTTTGACTATCAGGTTTTGACAAAAGGCGAGGCCTGCTTTCGAATTCCACCAAAACGCATCCGTGAGCGGCTGTTTAGCGGAGAGTTTTGACTAATTAATTGATAATCACCTGCTCAAGTATGCGCTTTGATGCAATTCGCAAGCAGGCACCACCACTTGCCAGAACCTGATACTCAAAATGCTTCAGCTCCAGTACATATATACCTAAAAATTATGATAACTTACAGTTTGAACGATGTTAAAGTTAAAATCCGAGCATGACTGCTGATTCTTTATGGAGAACAGCGCATTGATTGAGGTGATAAGTGGAGGAGATGATTTAGTAGAGCAAGACCATTTTGAGTATCGGGTTCTGAAAAGGAGCGGTGCCTGCTTCCAAATCGCATCAAAGCGCATCCGTGAGCGGTTGGTTATCATACGGATACGACTACTAGTTGCTAATCAAGCGCTCACCGATTATTGATGTGGATTATTGATTGTACGAAAGTAGTCGATAAGTAAGTGCTTACAAAGTTGCGACCGAACTTTACCTGAACCTCATAGTAACATTCACTTCTTGAGTGGCTCAATCGAATTGGACGAATGGGGCTATTGCACACTTTTTCTATAAGCGATTTAATAGTCGATTATGGCGTAAAAACCTCACAAAATAACGATGGCGGCGCTAAATACTTCCAAAATCCACTCCTAAACTCAATAAACGCAGTTATTTGCGCGAGCGTAATGGTGGCCGAAGGCACTAACAATGGGAGATTCCTATCTTAATTTCGTCACTCTTTCTATGTTGACAAGGATGATTCACTGAGTAATTAGTCATCAGAGTGATGATCCACATCCGATGAATGGTGCCGCAACACCTAGTGACACCGGTGTCAAATGAAAGTAGTCTCTTATTGGTCACTTCTTGATGGAGTTTCAAAATTGTTAGATGGGAATCTCCCATTGTTAGTGCCTTCGGCCACCATTACGCTCGCGCAAATAACTGCGTTTATTGAGTTTAGGAGTGGATTTTGGAAGTTTTTAGTACCGCCATCGTTATTTTTTGAGGTTTTTACGCCATAATGGACTATTAAATCGCTTATAGAAAAAGTGTGCAATAGCCCCATTGAATTGATTTGGGCAATAAATAGATGAGTAGAGCAAGATGGATGCTTTTCCCATCACTTTTATAGCAACATTTAAGTATGACGCCCTTTTTACAGCCTTCTTGTTCGTACCTAAATCCTTGGAACAAGGAAATAACGTTATGAAGAATTGGTACCCCGTTTCTTTACACATAGCATATAATGCATCGCGCAACTTGGTGTTGACATTTTAATGACTCTGCTAGATGTGGCTGTTATGAGAGTATTCAAGTTGGTCCGAGATTTAGGCTAGGATTTACGTACTTAAGTAGCGTTTTGGAGCGGCTTTATTCCGGTTAATACCTATTGAAAAGTTCATGATGCATCTGCGCTCATTGTGATATTCTCAACATATATTTGAAGAATTCATAATCAAGAGTGGAAATTAGCGGTAGTGTATATCAATTGCGGTTCTGGCAAAAACCAAAAAATCTGGGTACCAAAGTTAAGATAACAATATGGAGAACAAACAAACGAAACATCTTTGGTGTCCGCGTCAAAATCCAAACGTAATGGCATTCTAAAAGCCTAACCTAACCTAACCTAATCTAACCTAACCTAACCTAACCTAACCTAACCTGGACACAAGACGCCCGCCGTAGAAAAATCTAGCAGGCCTCCGAGCAGGTACTATGGATCTCCGAATCTCACCAAATGTTGATCGATGAAAACAACCGTAGAAACCTGAAAAATCTTTTATTATGGTTTACGTTTTTAGTAAGAGTAGTAGAGTAGGTAGTTCAGCAGGATTTGTTTACTTTCATTCATAACAATCATTTTTTTTTCTCTCTCTTTTTTTGTTTATAATACTACCAATATTTTGGTTTTTAATAAACTGAAACTCTCATAACAATCATAACATAATGTTTGAAATTTTGAATGTATACGTTCTTCAAAAGAAATAAATAAAATTGGTAGATGACGGTATACTTGACTTGTGCTGTGTCCTCTGCGCTGTTTTGTTCTATTGTGCCTTTATATTATTAATTTCAAAACATTTTTAAGTTTGGAATACAGAAATTTACTGCTAGATTGTCCATCATAGAAGATGAAAATTAGGGGTTTTCTGCACTCTTGTGTAATTTCCTGCTGCAATTACAAATACTAAAGCCCATGACTTTGGACAGAGACCCGACTTTGGACACCACAGGGGAGTTTCAGTTTAGTTACCACAAACACTCCTCCATGATGTCCAAAGTCGGATCCCTGTCCAAAGTCATGGGGTGTTACAGTACCTTATAATTACATTTGAGGTGTTTTTCAGTTAAAGGGCAAATTGGGTGAAATTTATTCTTGAGAAAAATGTATTTGTAAGTTTATATTGCAGTGAGTACTGACATACCAGCAGTCGTTTCTTCATTAGTTCTCAGCTAAACGGTGGTGTGTCAACTTATGGCTTTTTAAGGACACAGCGTCAGGGTGCCTACCTATACTTGTCCTCTCACTGAAAACCGCCTCTATTAAATTTCCTTTGAATCGCTGATAAAGATACATTTTAAGTAAATCACCCTCGGAAAGAACATACATTGCATTTGGGGGGAAGTCAAGGTAGTTTCAAATTAGTAACCTGTTAATTGCTGACAGTTCTGGTCTTTCATGCCCGATTGTCATTTGGAAGTCTCTCTGTAGGTACTGCTTACTTAATCTGAATGGACAGTGATACATTTTTGTTCACTTACTGCACAGAAAACTTTAGCTGTTTAGCAACTATCTAATATGAGACAAATTCCATCTTCTCTTTCTCTAGGTGCCTCTTGCTATTTTATTCAATACCCTCTGTGGCACTTAAATGAAGTTTTCATTTAATGGCTTCAGAAAAAGTTTCAATTCCTACAGCAATTCATATTGTCGATGCCTTATGCAATGCTGTCTATTGCGGACTGAATACTGGTGCCATCACTTCAGCAGGGACATAAAGGGCTGAAAGATCGCTGAAAGTCAGCCTCTTGACAGGGCTGCGAATTGGAATTAATTTTTGGAACCGGATCTGCTACTGTTTTGCCTTCAATTTTGGTTCTGGTCCATTTTCAGTTCCACCTTACCGAGAGGTAGAGCTCGTTTCAGAAGTGTAGGCGCACGTGAACCATAATCCTTTGCGAATTTTAAACTCTAATTCCTTCAAATCAAAACCGAACTTGCCAACTTTATTATTTGGCTTTAAAAGTGTTCCTCATTGTAAAGTTAACGCTCAATTTCATTTTCATTAATTTTTGTCGAGTAATATCAGAAATAATGTTGACAAATTCCAAAGATTATCGGTCTAGGCCCGCCTACACTTCTGAAACTACCTCTACTGCAGTCTTGAACAGGCTCTATTTCAGTTTTCATTTTGATGATAAATGATTGGGAGAACCAAACCTTTTGTATTACAAGTTGTTCAATTAAGACCGAACCTACAGTCACAAGGAAACAAAGCAAGAATATATTGGATTGATTAAGATTAAGTATTAATCGATGAAAATCAACTATTACATTAGAATATTGTCGAAAGTAGAGAAAAGGAAACAAATAAACAAGGGAAACAGGAGCAAAAAGCCACGATCTAGATGAATCTTGCAAAAAACTACAGAACAAGTCTGATGGACTGGAACTATGTTCGCAATGAATCGAGATTTAGCCTGTACAATGTACAGCATCTTGTTTTGGAAGCGATCAAATGTTCATTAATTTTCTTCAGAAAAAATCAAATAAAGGGTTGGGAATCGTTGTTTTACAGCAAGTAATGAGAAATGAGAGTAGGGATCTCCATTGAGATCCATTCTCTCGAGTTTCGGAGATCCATACTCTTCTTAGCGGACGTTTTTCGAATGGGTAGTACAGTATCCACCGCTGAGGACTTTTGCCTCAAAACAGGCCAGCGTTGGTGAGATTCGGAGATCCATAGTACCTGCTTGGCGTAAAAACCTAGAAAAATCACACAAGCCTACGGAGGCACAGGATTGGTGAAATTGTGACAAAAAAAACGCGCCTCACGAAATACTTCTCGAAACAGGAACCAATCCGTGGGACGCTGAACATTTTAGGATGGCAAGCGTCATAAGACAAGCTGCGACTCTGAAATCAAAACAATTGTAATATAGCATGATACTCATGCTCTGAATAAAAAGGGGTTGTCAAATTTAGCGAGTACGGGTTAAAAAAAGCTTTAAATTTTTTGAAACTTGAAAAGTTTGTGAACAAAGTGTATTTTTCCCCAAAATTTTCTCAGATAGTAACGGCCTGTAGGGTCATCAAAGACCTAGAAGGTCAGAGTTTCAGGGACCAAATGCATGAAGAGCGAAAAAAAAGGTCATCATATTTTTTTTCCTCCCCCCCCCCCCCGGCAAGACCTGAAATGACGCTACTGACGCACCAGCGCAGCGTAGTATACAGTTCATTCAAACAAGCAGTTCTAAATTTTTTCTTCTTCTCTTTAATGGGTCTGTCGCGAACTTTTGCAACAGCTATAGAGTGGGTATATTCCGGTGGATTATCACTTGCAAATAACGTTGAGAGCATCAGAAAACTGCTAAATTAACTCACAAACTCAATAAGTGTGTTTAACAAAATTTTAAGATGGCGGTCAAATGATCAGGTCACAGTTGGTCCCATCTAATAGCAACTTTCTATTCTGAGAAAAGTGGTTCATCGCATAGTTAGACAACGCTGCAATTAGGGGACTCTGAATCTCACATAAAACATCTCTTGTTAGTGCAAGGGGTGGATTTTGAGATTTAAAAGTTCTTTCAATGTGATTTTCGAGCAAATATAAGTTGGAGTGGACACTAAAGAACGCTGCAGCAAATGTTTTAAATGGACCTACATTCTTAAACTTCTGATCTCCTTCTAATTAAATTACATTAATTGTGAAATCCAGCGCGCACACTCATCACACGTCAAAAAACTTGTTTCGAATGTACAATTTGTTATCATCAATTTTTTATAGTGTTTTTGAACCAAACTTCGAATTCGATTCTAAACAATACTAGTTAGAAAACTCTAAAAAAATGAAGGTTACATTAACTAAATTTTGTAATCAGGATTACTTCTGGAGAATTTTTCGGGCCTTCTCATCTCTCCTCCTAATCGGAAAACAATTTGAGAAACTTATACTCATTCAAGAGCTGTTACTAGCACAAGTGTCAACAAAACGTAAAAATTAGATGATTGTTAGTGTACAACTCAATAATCAGCAAAATTACTTATTTTCTTGATCACGGAAAAGAAACTACGGTGAAAATAACCATAAAGATACCTGATTTTGGCACCTGCTAGATGTTATGGTAATGTTAACCAGAAGTATACTATGTTTTGACTAGGTACTAGGTGATGTTACCTGATTGCATGTCGAATTTACTCAAAGTATCGGTAAATGTACCATACTTCTGGTCAAGTTTACCATAACATCTAGCAGGTGCCAAAATCAGGTATCCGTATGGTTATTTTCACTAATCTTTTTTTTCCGTGATGCCTCGAGCCGAAGGCTATCATCGATAGATCACTTAAGTTTGGGCATAAGGTATGCAAACGCATTTAGATTATATTAAGTAAAAAAGTCTGCAAATGACCCATTGAAGTCTAACCTTTGATTGGTGGAGAGACCTTTTACATCGACTGTGAAACCGCCAGTTTCGTTCAACCGATTAACACCACACAGAGACTCGAAATGCGAATTTATCGGGACATGAAACATTTTGGTTTTTTATTTCAAAAATGCTTTAGCTTGTAGACATTCTCGCAAAAATTATTTAACTTGATTCTTCTCAATCCGTTGAATTATTAATTGAATTCGTTTATTAGTTATATGTCGCCACTTATTGTTCTTAATCTTGCCCCCCCCATGAAATAATTTCCAGAAAATGTCATAACTCGATCCACCTTTGCGCCGAGACTATACGTTATTAAGGTTTACAAAGCGTAAAGCTCATCACACGCGAGCAAACGGCCTTCCCCCGCCGAGCTTGTCGCTGTTCGTTTCACAGTCTCGTTGTTTAGACGGCAAATGGACGCGGTAAATCGTTAATCCTCGTGAAAAGGTGGCATATTCGCAGGCACAGACGCCTTCTGAATTAAAGATTATTTTGAGCCGTCTAAGCTCTCCAATTTTAATCAGACTTTAGAGAACTAGTTCTACTATACTAGTTCCTCTATTTGTATGACCACGGGGGGGGGGGGGGGGAGAGAATAAACTATAGAGAATACTCTACGAATACTTTCTTACATCAAACTCATTCTGGGGGCCCCCCTGACCCCCTTCAAGACCCCCTTCCCTTTAAGGGATTAATTTTACTGCTGGCTGATTGCAGAACGTTTTTCCAAATGTTCATCAAAATTCAATCAGCTATATTTGAAATGTTCCAATTTTTCCCAATGTTTATCCATTTTCCCCATTAATTTTATTGGAAACCTTTTATCCTCCATAACTTTTTTAACGTTTAAAATTTCGGAAAAACAAAAAAAAAACTCTTTAGAGAATTTAAAGGCAAGAATCCACAGCTGCCAAATTGCTGGCTCCGCCCATGTAAGCCTGCCACCGTGAAATTCATAAAATAAGCCTTCCACCACAAGATTCAAAATGAGCCGCTCTCAGCAGCTGCACTCAGGCCTTTGGACGTACTTATTATGCATTATAATAGATTGGGGGAGCATAAAATAATAATTATTACTTAATGAAAGTAGCATCTCGGCCATAAGGCTCAGTATTTGAACTCTTTATGGTGGACCATGCTCAAATAAGCCTGCCACCGCGAAATTCAAAATAAGCAAGTCGCAGCCCTGATGGGTGGTCGTTGGTGTTTTGAACGGAAAGGTTACGGAATTTGAGACATCCTTCCAAGCATAATCTTTTCGAGACCACTCAACGAGTGCCGACAGAAAAGTCGGCGATAGTGACGCTTCTATTACTTACGAAGTAATCTTTTTCTATGATTGACACTATATACCGGAATAAATTCAGTAAATGTATGAGTATGCAGCAATATACACTACAATCTTTCCTCTCCGTACGTCGCGTCGCGTCGATACAATGTATCGATGACTGATCCGCAAAATACAGCGCATCGAGAAGCATATCAACGTAGCTGTAGACTGTATGATTTATTTATTTACTTTTTTTCGGTTCGATTGAGGAGAAAATTTGTTTCAATTGGGTTTTAATTCATGGGCGTGAGCAAGGAATGCGAACGGTGAGAGTGAGATGAAGTTGAAAAGAATGCCCATGGAAGCTTGAAGTCAAGATCGAGATCTTTCCTCCTTTCACCCGTCAAACGAGAAACTCGAGCGAATAGGAGGAGGGGGGGATTTCAGGAGGGGGGCGCCTATGTTGAGGAGATAAAAGCTACCTGTTTTTGATGCTTTATCACACACCGCGACATTGACAAAAGCGGGTATTCTCAGAAAGCTCTTAATGTAATATAAGGAGCTGCTCCACGCTCAAATTTAGATGCCAAGAATAGAGCTTTCGCTCGAACCCCCCCCCCCCTTCTCTTCCGTCCCCCTTTCGCCCCTCTCCCTTGTTTTCCTCTCCCCTGCCACCTTAACCCTACACCCTTGTCAACCTGATACACAATGTATATCCTCATTTTACAAAAGCTGAAAAAAAGAGCGAGAGGAGAATGATGGGGATGAGAATATTTTCGTGAAAATAGCGCAACCTCCGTTTCGTATGAAAATGAAAATTTAACGATGCACCTGTTGCTTTCATCGGAACCGCTATAGGTTCTTTTGTGAAGAGGCAGCGAATCCGTCCACTTTCCTTTTTTAAACGCAGCTCCTTCGAACTCTCACATCACAGATGATTGATTAAACCCTTTCAATTCCGAAATTTTAAATATGTATACTTCAGCACTGTAGGTGATTCCTCACCTGAAGTTAGATTCTGGACCAATCAAAAGCACCACTAGTCACTTTTTGAGAATTTGGCTTTGATATTATAATTGTTTTCCGGAAGCATTAATCAAAGATTACTTATACATACAGATATGGCATTAGCCATCTTGCCCGTGTTAAGTGAAAAATGGATAAAACGCCGGCCGTGATACAACCGGGCATACAGAGGGGATCATAAAGATTACAGAATTCCGGTTCGAAAATATTACGTTTCCCACTTTTCCTGTGTTTGTTTGCGGAACCAGAACAAACACGGAACGTGAACAGTGGAACGTGGAATACGGAACAGTTTTGTAACAGAGAAACATGGAAAATGTAATATTTTCGCTGTATTCTTTATGATCCCATCTGTATGCCCGGTTGTATCACGGCCGGAGTCAACTTAACAAAATTCGGGCTTATGCCATATCTGTATGTATATAAGTAATCTTTGGCATTAATGTAAAAGGGCGGTCCCCGTAGGCTGCGTAATTTGTTGCTTAATTTATGTAGCCTTTCAACAGTGTTGATCCTTGATTGAGAAGTCAAGCACGGAAATACATAATATTTTGCCAAAATTTCGGTGCTGGATATCTTCTTCCATTTCGGACCAAAATTGTTAAAATTTGGCTAAAAAACATTGAGCAAAAAATTACGCAGTTCCTGAGGGGACTCCCATTTAGCTGAATACTTCTAGAAAACAATTATAAGCCTTCAATATAGTCAAATTCTCAAAAAGTGACTAGCGGCGCTATCCATAAATATAGAATCTCACTTCAGACACCTGAGAAACCACCATAATCACTTAATCAGACCAATGTATATTTATAACTTACTAATGGGTGAATATATGTATAGTGAAAAATTAATCCGTACTTACCATGCGGCCGCGGCGTGGAAAGTAATTTCTTTTCCAGTTAGGGCCTACATTTATCTTTAACTGTGCGCGATATCTCTATAACGTGCGAAACAAAGATATTGACTTCGTGGGTCAGAAATGCAACTCGGGAACACTGCACTTTGTACATTCAAACCCATGAAAATGATCAAACTGCACGGTGTTTGGTGCAACAACTTCGAACTCGGCCTATTGCATGAGTTTGAAAAGGCAGCATGCGACGTTGCCACATTTCACGCAACGCCACTGATATGAGTTCTCTCTTGTAGTCGGGACTGGGCTTGGCAGTCACGTAGACCAAATGTCTATCCATATCACCATCAGGCTCCATTTACCGGACAGAGTTTTAACCCTTTCAGTACCAAACTACATTTCTCAGACAAAAATAGAATTTTGACCTCTGTATAATTCGGAGTTGCCGTTTTGCGTATAATTGATGGAATTTATCAATTCACCGATGAATTCACCGGTTCAGAAAAGAACATACAGCTCAGTTCAGTGTATGACTGGCAAATACTCTGATCTGTAATATTTTCTCAATCGATGTAATTGTCATTAAATTATTCAAATATCCTTAAGTTTTTTAAAGTCATCGACGACTCCTCCGGTTCAGAAAATATTACAGATGCAAACGCAGAGGCGGACTGGCCCACCGGGACACCGGGAAATTTCCCGGTGGGCCGCGGCCACTTAGGGCCGGTTGGATCGTGAGAGGGAAAAAAATAAAAAAAAAAAAAGAGAAAAAAAAGGAAGAAACAAAGGAAGAAAAAAAGGAAGAGAGGAAGAAAAAAGGAAAAAAAGAAGAGAGAGAGGAAGAAAAAAGAAGGAAAACACCAGAGACAAAGATAAAAGTGAGGCCGTGCATGTATTTATACTTGGTAAATTTGGGCTGCGGGCCAGTCATTCGATTTTTTAGGGCCGGGCCGGGCCGGGCCGATCATTCGAATAGGGCCGGACCGGGCCGATCATTCGAATAGGGCCGGACCGGGCCGATCATTCATTCGATTTTTTAGGGCCGATCCGATCATTCGATACTTCAGGGCCGGTCTGGGCCGATCATTCGATACGTCAGAGCCGGGCCGGTTACTCAATACGTTTTGGACGGGCCGGGCCGGGCCAGGCCTGTCATTCGATAAATTCGGGTCGGGCCGGGGCGGGCTACATTCATTCGTTTAATGTGAGTTTGACCGGGCCGGGCCGATCATTCGCTTCATTAGGGCTGGTTTTGTGTGGATCTGACCAGGCCGGGCCGATCATTCGCTTCATTAGGGCTGGAACGAAAGCCGAGAGGAAATATTTCAGAATGTTTAGGTAGCCCTGAAAAGGGCTTTTCTTTTTTTTTACTTTTTTTATATTTAATATATTTAAGATAAACTGGCAGTCTCTACCCTGCAAAAACGCAGAGAGTCAGCGATCATATAATAATGAAATTGATGACCCAAACGTGCTTCAGATTGGTGTTTTTGACTGTGAAAATACCAAAATTTTCTCGGGGGGGGGGGGGGGGGCGAACCCCCCAACCCCCAAACCCCCCAACCGCCCCAAACCCCCCCCCCCCCACCACAGGTTAGGTTAGGTTTTCTATCGTCACTAAGATAAAATGACAGTCTCTACCCTGCAAAAACGCAGAGAGTCAGCGAATAATGAAATTGATGACCCAAACATGCTTCAGATTGTTGTTTTTGACTGTGAAAATACCAACATTTTCTCGGGGGGGGGGGGGGGGGGCAGACCCCCCAAACCCCACCTAGGTGGGGGGTGTCCCCCCACACCCCCCATATGGGCCGGTCCAAAGTTGGTTTCCCGGTCCGATTTTGGGGCCCAGTCCGCCTCTGTGCAAACGTATTATCGTGCATTACAGTCATGCACTGAAATGAACTGTGTAATATTTTCTCAACCGGTGGAATCATCAACGAATTGAAAAATGTTATTAGTTATACGCAAAACGGCAGCTCTGGTATGATTGATTTGTAGACGCGAATCCCTCACCAAAATTGATGAGCATATTATTATTATTTTTGTATTATTATATCTATCACGGATTTTGTGAATGATTGTATATACACGGCAAAGTGGGCAAAACGGTTAAAGGTTAGCGTAGAAATAAATTAAGTGTGAAATCATGGCGAGCCTCATAAACTAATTGGTCGCCGAGTTCACTGCCCAAGAAAAATAATATTAGTGTGGTGGGAGCCCTGCTGGCGAGTGTGTCTCCTTTTGTAAAAATGAGACGAATTTGAGGACCAACGTAAGTACTTACATTCATATACACTTTGATTTGGAGAAAAAAAAAAAAAAAAACATCGCTGAGCAAACTGATCTCAAATATGTCATTGAAAGATAAGACGTCAACTTTGAAAAACAAGCAAGACACAAATTAAAACTTTTATAAATATAGGTATCCTCATCCGCATTTGAGTGAACTTGTGAACTTTCTTCAAGTGAGCACCCACGCAGTGACTACGCGGATGTATTCGAGCGCAACTTCTCCTTCCCCGAAACGAGAGAGTGTGTAGGTAGGTATCTGGTATGTGTATCCTTTTTGTAAAGGATACCTACCGCCTCAGTAAGCTAGATAATGTTAGCATTAACTTCAAATTATTTCAATCAACTTTTATTCAACTTCCAAAACTTTGAGACCAAACTTTATTACATTAGCTTTTTGTTAAGTATATAAGTTTATACCACAAATAGGTATCTTCTTTGAAGACCCAAAGTTTATTTATGAGAAGAACTGCGATCAAACTTTGCCATTTTCCTATTCTTGCGAAGCATCTAAATAGTTTCGGGATTCTTCTAAAAGAAAATTATGCGAAGCGTCTCGTTTTACATCACGAAACAAAAGAATCTTTTCACGCCACTTGCGCTTCGCCGAAGCAAAAACTCATTTTATCGACCTCGCGAGGCAATTTAATTTTCCTGCGGTGATATTCATCCGTGTTTCCGGCTTAGTAGAACGGTTAATGTATAGGGTGTTCCTGGAATGGTTACCAATAATTAGAGGACGTATTTTAGAGGTCATGGACCGCTGAATTCTGGAAAGCGTTCGGCGGGAAAGCATGGATGAGAGCGGCTGATGATCGCAGTGAGTGGAAGAGGATGAGAAAAGTCATTACTACGTGAACAAGAGTGTGAGGGTTGAAAATTTACTTTAAAATTATATTGTTTCCGGAGGACCTTATTCTTTATGTGGGTTCTCTCAGATTGACGGATTGGCTAGAGGCCGCGCGTGCGTTTCATCACTGAGAACCCTGAGAGAATTTATTTAGAAGAATTTTTACTGTTTTAAGATATTTAATTTGAACTAATTTATGTCGTAAAGAGAGAGAAAAAACAAGTCACACTTTTCCCAGAATTTTTCCTCTTAATAGGAGGATCAGCCTCAATACGGCGTGACAGGAGTGATTCAGCCTCAATACGGCGTGAACCTAAGGATATTAGTAGCTTCACTACAGCGTACCAATGGAATTTGAAGGTAAATTGGAGTGAAAATTCTGAGGAAGTGTAAAGTTGCTGGTTAGAAAGTTTAAGATTGTGATTTTTAAAAGAACTTGAATTTTGAGAGAAAAAGAGTAAATATTTTTGAATAGATTGAATTTAATTTGTTTTATATTTTAATTTGATAGACTAAATATATTTTGGCAAGAAGCCGGACGGTAAAAAACTGAAAAATACGGCAAGAAGCCAAAAAACTGTCAAAAATATAGGGCGGCAAGAAGCCAAGCACAAAATTAACGGAAAAAGTGGCAAGAAGCCAAAACGCTCAAAATATAGGACGGCAAGAAGCCAAGCACAAAAATAACGGAAAAAGAGGCAAGAAGCCAACACTTTCAAAATATAAAGAGGCAAGAAGCCTGAAAACGCTCAAAATATAGGACGGCAAGAAGCCAAGCACAAAAATAACGGAAAAAGTGGCAAGAAGCCAAAAACGCTCAAAATAAAGGAAGGCAAGAAGCCAAGCACAAAAAAAACGGAAAAAGAGGCAAGAAGCCAACACTTTCAAAATATAAAGAGGCAAGAAGCCTAAAAAACGCTCAAAAGAAACTTGAAGGACGTAGCCTCAATACGGCGTACGAACTCAAGCTTCAAAAACTGAAAAGTAAAAATGATTAAACATAAATGAGATTTTTGAGAAATGAAGGGTTGTTTCAGCCTCAATTCGGCGTGAAACGGGATAGTATGGAAACAGGAGCAAGTAGCCTCAATACGGCGTACTCGAGGATCATGCAGAGGATGAATGGGGTCTGAGTCAACGGAGATCATCTTATTTATAGTCATCAATATCTTATTTGCGCATGCGCGAGAGGGTCTGAAGAAGAGGTTGCATAACTAAAAATAATGTGATGTAACTGATTGCATAATTTTTTAAAACCTATTATTAGATGGTTGCATAACCTCTAATCTGATTATATAACCTCTAATCTGATTTCGTTGGTTGCGTAACCTGTTATTCGTAGGTTGCAGGTGTTTTCCTCTTACGTAATTTGTTTTCCTCTTACGAAATTTTTTTGACGGCTCTTCTTACGTAACTTTTACCTTTCGAAGTATCGAACATACCCCCCACTATTTTTTTGGTAAGAAAAAAAAAATTAACACTTCGAGCTGCACTTGTCGAAAATCGTTAAAAAATTATACTGTGGAGGAGGCGAGGTCCGGCGTGTAAATGACGGTGATGTTGATCTTTGATTAATAATTCTGGCAAGTGACATTTTTTCGGTCGTATGATTGGAGTTTTCGCTTCAATTGATGGTTTTGAATGACGCAATCTACCCCCCACTCTTACGATACCCAGGTCAACAAGAAAAGGGTTCAAGTTTATGAGGCGAGAATTGACCACGCGATTACACTTTGAGGCTTGAATATCTTCTGAAAAAGGTTCACTTTGAACGATTTTTGTCATGGTGTGTAGTGATGATTTTAGTTTTTCAGCAGTAAACGGGTCAGGCGGATTGTTTTTCTCTTCAACTTGCTTTCTTCTGTTGATTTTGATTTTCAAGTTGTTGTAAACTCTTTTACACCACGAAACGGTTTTTTGAATGTGAGTGAGCGATGAGTAGTCTTTATTGATGTCTGAATTTCTAAGTTGAGCGATGAACACTTTTTTCTCAGATTTTATTTCCGGTAATTCTTCGCTGTTGACTGGTTGCATTGATGAAGTTTTCCATTTTTCCGTTGCCGAAAGTTTCTTTATGGCTAGTTGATAGGAGTCTGACAAAGTTGGTGCATCATTTTTTTAAAAGTAAAGGGACCCCGTAACGTCCTGTTTCATCTTGACACTTTTCCTCAGAAAATATTTTTTCGCACAGTTTGTCGTCAGGGTCAATTAAAGGGGCTGGGGCAGGCTCTTCAACTTGCCACAATTTTGTAAGAACATCCTTTAACGATTGGTCCTCAACAGTTAAAAAACTAACCTGTTTTGGTGGTACCTGAACTTTTCCGGTTATCACCCAACCATAAATACTTAAAAGGGCACTACCATTGCTCGTGGAAAATTGTTTTTTGCCGGTGTAAATGTACGGGAAAATTTCGGCGCCGCACAACATGTCAATTGGGCTAATTTTATCGAAGTTTTCATCTGCTAATGGCAAGTGTTTCCAGTATTCTTTTACCTCAGGTGGCATTTCACAGCAAGGAAGCTGGTCAGTGATTACTGGTAGCACAACGGCGTTTACAAATAGTACGGGTTTATTGGTGTTTCGAGGTTTTATTTGACATTTTGTAGCGCCTAAAGTGTTTACCCTTTTGTCTGCTAAACCTAGAATGCTGGTGTTATCAGGAGTTATTGAAAGTTTAAGTCTCTTCGCGCATTCTACAGAGATAAAACTTGACATTGAAGCGGAGTCAATTAGAATCCTAATTGTTTGGTAGAGTCCGTTAGAATCTTTGATTTCCACAAGGGCAGTTCCAAGTAACGTTGTAAAATTGTTGTTTTTTGGATGGGCGGAGTGCGAAGGAAAATTTACAGTTGTACATTGGTCCTTTTCCATATCCTGGTCTTCTTCTATCGGTGTTGGTGCTGAAAATGCGTCGTTGTTGTTTTTGCCAGGTTTGCCAGTTTGCCAGTTTTGCTTCATTAGCCAGGCACACACTCCGGCTCAAAAGTTTAGACAAAGGCAGAAGTTTTCAATTTTGTTTACCAAAAGTGCAAAGTGCACTTGTACTTTTGCAAATTCAAAAGATTTGTCAATGATACCTAGCCCGTTCAGAAAAAAACAGGAACGTCCGGGACTATGATGCTTTAATTTTTGAATAAAACTAGCTATAGTTATCTGATCTTGGTCATACCTTGGACGGATACCTGATTTTGGCACCTACTAGATGTTATGGTAATGTTAACCAGAAGTATACTATGTTTTGACTAGGTACTAGGTGATGTTACCTGATTGCAGTCTAATTTACTCAAAGTATCGGTAAATGTACCATACTTCTGGACAAGTTTACCATAACATCTAGCAGGTGCCAAAATCAGGTATCCGTATGGTTATTTTCACTGATCTTTTTTTTTCCGTGAATATTGATACTTCATGGATGAATATTCATTAGGATAGTAGTTGGCATAATGAGAGCAATTTATTTTGTAATTATCATGATTTTATTGAGTCGTAGTGGGCCAAACATTGAAACAAAATGCCTTGAAAATATCTGCACCATTGCAATATTTTGTCTATTTCTAACTTTGTTATAGTTGTGAGAAAGTAAAAAAGTTGACTCCCTTCGAGTTTTCTTATTTAGCATTTATTAATATATTTCCTCGCAGTGAAAAACGAAGCACTAAATTTCCCGAAGCTTTTTTTCTCCAAGCACTAGTTGGCAGCACCGAAAATACTATACTAATAAACATTGAAATGGTCAACTAACTCAAGATGAGACTGATTCTGCTCAATATCTGATCACCTCACCGACGCGACGCGACGTCTGAACACAGCAAGTGGGCAGTTTTCGCCGGTAGGCTACGAAAGTCACACGTGCGCTTGCACTTGATGCAAGTTTTAATTGATTTTTGTTTCCTTTCCCCGCGAAATTTTGCAATAAAAATGCGGAAAAATTTGAAGTTGTGAAAATTCGTATGAGTGAGAGTATATTTAAACAAGGAAAGTTCATCGGTGACCTTGAAAAATCAAAAATCAAAGGTGCAATTCAGAGACTTTACTTGAGATCCCTTTGGCTTGGCTTGAAAAATGCTCAAGCAGAGTCGAGTCGCAGTAAAGTTTTTGAAACTGCTCCAAGTCTGCGAGTGTACTTTATAGGTTATCTTCAATCCCTTTGATTGCAGAAATTTGTGTTACGTTTCATGGAAAATAGTTTCTGAAACCGATAACAGTTCTTGAAAAATATTCATAAAGAAACATAAATTTATATATGTTTTTATTAAAAAAAAAAAAAAAAAAAAAAACAACATACGACGCATTATAAGCGCGAGAAAATCGCTGCGCAAAGTAAATCGACTTCCGGTTTGCGTTGAAAGTGTTAAAATTTTATTTGCTTCCCGACTATCCAATAAGAAATGGTGGTCCCTATTTGAGTTATAAGATTTACGGGGTTGCAGGGCAGTCCCCTGGGGGTCCCCGAAATCGGCAACCCTCTATGAGGTATCTCTCTTAAAATGTAATTGAACACGTTTTTCAGCGTTATTAAAAATTCCATCATGTGAGTGTTTTCCGCTTCAAATCCGGCCTGCATATTGATCTGGCGTGATAAATGAAAATCCCTCCAAATCTGGCATGAATATCGCGCTAAATCCTATGTGAACCTAGGTCTAAATTAGGCCTGCTTGTTTTTTTTCTCATTTTTCTCATTTATAGATCAATAAATTTTAACTACCAATTTATCATTTTTATAATTTTTTTTTTTTAAATTTGGGTCAATTATACTCAAAAACAACGCAGAGATTTTTAAGAATCCTCCATTTTACTGGAACAAAAAGTGTCCGGTTTTTACAACTTTTTAATATTTTTGTTTTTTTAGCTCTAAGATGGCGTTTTTTTTTTTGAGAAACACAACTACAGATTTCAAATAAATCACGGCATAATTAAAGGTATCACCCCTTACGGGCCAAGCCAGAGTATACTCCTTTTAAGTAGATTCCAGGAATCTACTTATTGCAGAGGGTGCGATGTTGGATTTTTCGGGAAATTTTATCAAATGAGCACGTTTCATGGTCCCCTGAGTGAGAAAATACCACTCGTTGAAAATTGTGTGTGTGTGTGTGTGTGTGTGTTATATATATATATATAATATATATATATATATATATATATATATATATATATATATATATATATATATATATATATATATATATAATATATATATATATATATATATATATATATATATATATATATATATATATATATATATATATATATATATATATATATATATATAAAGGCTAAAAAACACAAGTTTCTATATATATATATATATAGAAAAACAACTTAAATTGGGATAAAGGCTGGAAACAAATTAAAATTTGGGACGTTTCGGGCCAATTAACAGACCCTTTTTCAACCAAATAAAAAAATAAAAACACACAAAACAAATACAAATGAGCCGCCGCTGTAATTGCAAGGCAAGGACTGGCGAAACGGTAAACAGTTCAAACAAAACACAGGTGCAAAGATTACCTAATCACCAACCTCCTCAGAGAGGAAAAATTGGTGATAAGCACCGCTGAGACCGTTGACATCCGCGCGCGAATTACACACGTGATTCTTTTGGCGCAAAATATGAATCATTTCGAGCATACTGCGGGCAAAGCAGTTCTTTTCGGTGGCTAAAACACGAACGCTGTTAAAATCAAAATGATGGTGGAGTGTGTTTTCATGGTGATGCAACGCGGTCTTCTCATTTTTATCATATTTATGCCCGTTGAGTCTCTTTTTAAGAAGTTGTTTTGTCTGACCAATATAACCCATTTCCCATTACCATAACCATAACCCATAACCCATAACCCATTGGTCAGACAAAACAACTTCTTAAAAAGAGACTCAACGGGCATAAATATGATAAAAATGAGAAGACCGCGTTGCATCACCATGAAAACACACTCCACCATCATTTTGATTTTAACAGCGTTCGTGTTTTAGCCACCGAAAAGAACTGCTTTGCCCGCAGTATGCTCGAAATGATTCATATTTTGCGCCAAAAGAATCACGTGTGTAATTCGCGCGCGGATGTCAACGGTCTCAGCGGTGCTTATCACCAATTTTTCCTCTCTGAGGAGGTTGGTGATTAGGTAATCTTTGCACCTGTGTTTTGTTTGAACTGTTTACCGTTTCGCCAGTCCTTGCCTTGCAATTACAGCGGCGGCTCATTTGTATTTGTTTTGTGTGTTTTTATTTTTTTATTTGGTTGAAAAAGGGTCTGTTAATTGGCCCGAAACGTCCCAAATTTTAATTTGTTTCCAGCCTTTATCCCAATTTAAGTTGTTTTTCTATATTTTGTTGGCTGATCTAAGTTTTTACGTGTTTATATATATATATATATATATATATATATATATATATAATATATATATATATATATATATATATATATATATATATATATATATATATATATATATATATATATATATATATATATATATATATATATATATATATATATATATATATATATATATATATATATATATATATATATATATATATATATATATATATATATATATATATATATATATATATATATATTATATATATATATATATATATATATATATATATATATATATATATATATTTGTTTTTTTTTTTGAAATTTTAATTTTTAGTTCAGTTATGGAAGAAAAATGGTTTCCATGAAAATCAATGGGAAAAGGGTTAAAAAAAGGACAAATTTAAATATTTCAAAACGAATCTTTAGATCTGGATAAAAATGTCAAAGAGGGGTTGGGAGTCTCCCTCAGGATATTAAAGGGGATCTGGGGGTCTTCCCCAGGTTATTAAAGGGGGAATATGGGGATGGGGGTCCCCCCCAGAGTAAATTTGATGTGAGAAAATGTTCGTAGGGTATTCCCTATACAGTCTATTTCTTATTTAAACTTTCATAACTTCTTCAATTTTTAACCAAGTGTGCTCATCTTAAGATTCATCGATAACAATTTGAGTTCATCATTCAAACACATGACCAAGATCAGATAACTATAGCTAGTTTTATTCAAAAATTAAAGCATCATAGTCCCGGACGTTCCTGTTTTTTTCTGAACGGGCTAGGTATCATTGACAAATCTTTTGAATTTGCAAAAGTACAAGTGCACTTTGCACTTTTGGTAAACAAAATTGAAAACTTCTGCCTTTGTCTAAACTTTTGAGCCGGAGTGTGTGCCTGGCTAATGAAGCAGTGTGGCGGCGCTCTCAACTTGCAGCCACGCATCCTGATATCACGTTTCATGTTGAAACGTCAAATTCGGCAAACGTCAAGAATAGGCGAGTTTTCAGTTCGATTGCGCTGTAATTTTCCTCGGCGCCCCCGGGGATTTTGTATGGGATAGATCCCCTTTCCTGCATATGTTCAGCCTCCCACACTTCAAACTCTGTTCCTTTGAGATGTAAACACGCTGGCGTTCCAACGAAATTACGAGATGTTAAAATGTCTCTGTTCTCCGCTCGAAGCGAGAGTAAAGAGAAAATGCAAGGTGCGGGGGGAGGGTTTAAAGATCAGATCGATCCTAACCTTCCTCTCTGACTCCCTGATTCCTCCTCTATCCCGCTTCTAATGTGTCCCCCTCATCCCCCGATTCTCCCTGAGGAGAATAATTAATTTGATACTTGCCTGAAGCATTACAAGTTCGACAAGAACGGAGAAGGAGCTCGATGCTCGACAAGTGAGGAGAAGTAGAAAGAAAGGGGAGAGAAGGAAGCTGAAAAATAGGACAGACGGGGAAAAAGAGAGGGGAAAGAGAGAGGGAGGGAGGGAGAGAGAGAGAGAGAGAGAGAGAGAGAGAGAGAGAGAGAGAGAGAGAGAGAGAGAGAGAGTGGATATTTACCCTCCGAGAAGAAAGCCGGAGCCTCTCCAGGGTGGGATAAGAAAGAAAGACAATTTATAATGCTGGTTTTTGGTCACAGAGTATGATATGAAGGTTTCGGTGGAGCGGGATAAAAAGAGGGGGAGATCAGTCCTGATGTCGAGTGCGAATCACACCATAATTTATTCTGCCTCGTGTTAGATGCAACACTCAACACGGCTGTGCCTTATGTGCATAAAAGTAAGCGCCGCGCCGCGCCGTGTACATAAATTACTATAACCAATTGGTCACAGGGTGTTACAGTTTGAAAATATGAAAAGAACCTTTTTCCATTTTCATGAAAAAAAAATGTCCAAAAGAATGGACACACATTACATTCGAACTGTAAAAGGAATAATTTTGATTATTCTCTTCAACACTCTCCTCGAGAATGTTCCCAGCGATAATGTTACGGTAGTCTCATCATGGACGGTCAACTCGCCTCCTCGTTCCTCAAGATCCATTAGTAATGAGAAAGTCCAGAAGCTAAGTCATTTTTGAACTCCTCATCCCGATTCAGGGAGAAGGGAGTCAATGTAAATCAAACGGGAGTTTGAAACACTTGTGGAGGCGATCGAGCGAATTTTACATTAAATATCTGGAACGGAGCATAAAGATTACAGCAGGTTCCTGGTTTGTCCTGATTAATGGACTTCGCATCGGCTCTGAGAAATATCACCCTGAGCTTGAATACAGTTTAAATGTACGGAGGAAAAAAAAACAAATCTGAGTGGGCAAAAATTATACTCTCCATTAGGGTCCGGCGAATCAAAATCCCCTTTGATAAACAGCGCGGATCAATAAATTACTTTGATATTTAGAAGTTTAACCGCTATTTTGTTTGGAATAATAGTTCGAGGGTAATTCAATATTTAGTAATCCAACTCTTCCATTTGATCAAGGTTCAATCTTTTTTGTCGCCGATTATTCCACTGTCGCGGATCCTGGAATTTATCATTCTCTCTCTTTGCCCATCTGAGCGCGCGTGTGTTAGGAAACGATTTATAGCTTCAGGGCAGTCAAGCGACTTTTGCCTCTTCCCCTATCCATTTCAAACGCATTTGTTCATTTAAAGAGAGAGAGGGGAGAGTGGAGGAGAGAGGGAGAGAGAGAGAGAGATTTGATTTGATTTGATTTGTACACTTGCACATTCTACAAAGTGTACAGTGTACAGAGCCAAGTGGGGCTTGATGGGCAAGTTAGTGTTACAGATGTTGCGACTGTTGCGACTGTTGCTAGGTACTTTTTTGAAGGCACTCTGCAAATTTTAACATCTTTGAGATTAAAGATAGCCTATGCTACAGCCAGAAGCTTTGTATATGGATAATCTCGGGCGAAACCAGACAGTAAAATGTAAATGAAGATTTTATATCTAAAGCAAAGTATGTAAATCTAGAGGAACATGGAAACTTTCTCGATCATAAGAAGGGTACACGGAGTCCATGCCTTACTTAAGAGTTCATATACTTTGATGGTAATTCCAGTAATTTTCGCGGCGAAACAGTCTAAAAGCGGCAGCGGAATAGCAGCGTTTGACGTCCCTCTTGAGGAGATTTACCTCGAGCGAAATTTTGCATAATCATAAATACAGGGTTTCCATAAAGTATATATTGCATGTGTTTTTCTTTGAAGCCCCCATCAAATAGTGAAAATCTTGGAAAACCTTAACACCTCCTTTCAAGAACCTCACGGAAAATATTGAAGGGTTCTCCATACCCATTCGTGGAGCGCGTTTATTAAAATTTTAAAATGGCAACCCTAATCTCGCGACAAACCGCTGAAACAAAACACACAAAACTTATTCTATTTGAACAAAATGACGGTCATTACTGTTTTCAGTTATTGATAAATCGAAGGTCAAAGTTCGATTTCGACCCGTTTCCAAAAATGCACGTACTCCTCTTTCAAAACGCTCAAAATACTTTTCATGGCAAATACACTAAATAACGAAATTCACCAACACTATCACACTATTCATCATATTTACATAAAATGGTTAGGTTTTTAAGCCTCCATATTTTTACCCAAAGAGCTATGAATGGAGGCATTTATGTATACACAAAGATTACTTGTGTCAGTCGAGAAAAATGATAACAATAAATCATATAATAATATTCTCAAAATCTTTCCTTCGACCGATTGAGTCACCGGTGGGTTACCATTGAATATTCGAAATTCGAAATTCACCAACACTGTGGAATCACATTTACATAAAATGGTTAGGTTTTTAAGCCTCCATATTTTTACCCGAAGAGCTATGAATGGAGGCATTTATGTATGCACAAAGATTACTTGTGTCAGTCGAGAAAAATGATAACAATAAATCATATAATAATATTCTCAAAATCTTTCCTTTGACCGATTGAGTCACCGGTGGGTTACCATTGAATATTCGGAAAATGCCGCAGTATTGATCGAAGTTCAACTTTCGATTTCGAACTTTTCCTGATGCGTAAGCTACGTTTTACGGGCACACTGTATATTCATCCGTTCTGACGAGCAGAAGCAAAAAGGGAGAGGGAAAGAGATGAGAGGAGCGGAGCGGAGATAAAATGTAAACTGACAGAATCATGGGCTAAAATCGAATCTAATAAAAATTCAATCAAGTCCGAGCTTATGAAGCTCGAGGGGGGAGGAAAGGTGATAAAAAAAATGCAGATTATATTAATCGCATCTTCTCAACAGATGCTCTGTGTGCTTATCCCTCGTAATGACGACTCATCTCCTTATTTGCCGGAAACGTTTTTAGCTTATCGATGCACTCTGACGATAGCGGCGACCGCTATTCGTTCGATTTATCGCTTCGATGTTTCAATAGTCGATTTCAAGTAAGACGTATAGGCGTCACAGAAGTCAAAAGTCATTCAAAGATGCACTCCTTGAGGGTCATCGGCTGTTATCATATGTTTTCAAAACGGTTTTAAAATGTTTCGGGTTGAGAGATAATTTATAATTTGAAAATGTCTCAAGGCGAAAATTTTTTAAGAACATTCAGTCGTTTCAGATACATGGAGATCATTTTGGAAATGTTTGAATGTCCCCCATTTTCACTTTCTACTTTTAAGAACAAGGGTGGAGAAAGTATCGTGATCATTAAACATTTGAAAAACGAGTTCATGAACCCAAAAACCTGCATCCTAAAAAATGTTTGTCCATACCTGTATGTATGTTTGTCAGTCTATCGGAACATACATCCACGGATCATACTCCCTCAATAATTAGTTGGGTTGTTTACATTCAAAAGCGACTAAAAGAGTTTGGTTCCAACTTTCCAAGTGAAAGTTTTTTAGGCTTTGTTCTATTTTCTTCATTTTTACACACATTTCCGAAACATTAGAAATGTTTGATGTTTTCAACGTGCCTCCGCAATTTTTCCATACAAATTTAAAAAGTAAAGCAGAATTATTTCTTGCAAGGGTTAAAAAAAAACGTATTTGAATATTTTTAGAAGTATTTTATTTGGGTATCTTACTAACGATACAGAAATAAATTATTCTCAAATAGGTTTTTAAAAGAGTTTTGAATGTAAAGATTATACTCGCTAGTTTTCTATAGCTTATTTTCGTTGGAAACAGAGTTCCACAAAAATCAAAGATCGAGAAAAATATTTCAATTCTGAAGGTATGCATTATTGCACTATGCAAACCCATCAAACCAGATCCTTAGGTATGCATGAAAATTGGGTCAGATGCTTAATGAGGACCGTTACAGCGTTACTAAACATAACAACGCAAATCGTGTTCATTTCGTGTTTTTTTCAGTTATACTGCATGGAATTATACTGTATATTGTTACTTTCGAACATGTTTCATTCAAATGGAAAAAGTAGGTTCCATGACTGCAAAATGTGACATTTCTAGGAGTATTTTCCGCCCTTAGTGGAAGTTATGTGTGTTTGAAATTGAGTCGGAATCGAACTTAGATCTTCAAGCTTCAATGTATCAAACGCAAAACTACACTAAACTAGAGGTCGCATTTTGAAATAGGCATTTGCTTTGGGGTTGGTGACCCTCGCAAGTACTGTTGTTGAGGGGGTTGTCAATTTGTCAGTCCCCTCGCTCGAGGGGACTGAAAAATTGCCAACCCCCCCCCCCCCCCGATAAAGGCTTCTTTTAAAATAATAATTAGAAACGTCCCGCTACGCCCCAGCGATTTTTAAAATTCTTCATAGATTTTGAGCGATACTCGTGGGGATAGATTAAAGACCTGCATCCTGGCAAATGCTTGTAATCACCCATCCAACGCAAACAATTTCAAAACTAACATAGATATTTCCTCAACTACACCTTTGATGCGAAATTCTCAAAACACTGAGTCCTTCGCAAGTTCTTTTTTAGTTTAGCTACACCCACCTTCAAGTTTCATCTTAAAAACATTTTGAGACGAAGCTCAATATAGAGATCCTCATAATATTTTCAGACGCATACGATGTAACGGTTTTTGTGAAACAATTTGGGCCGGTTTTACAGAACAGGTGTTGCGCGTGTTGGCGTTGAAAGCGCATAACGCTTTTTCAGTAACGACGTAATGTCAGGAGTTTCAGTAAATTATTGGTCGATATACGCTTCCTCATTGCCCCCCCCCCACTTCGTTTAAAAACTGAAATGATGCTCGGGAGTTTCATGACTGAGTATCTGATGTCAAAGTCTACTGCCGGGCGACCATTAATCTCACCCTCGTATCCCGTGCAAGGAGATTTATTACGAGCAGTGATGCTGAATCACTGTTTTCACTTTTTTTACTTATGGAGGAAACCTCTGAATCTGGCAAGGCTGTAATTTTATTTGTTTGTTGAGCGTTAAACGGCGAACGTTGATTGGTAAGCAGCAACTTTAAACGGGAGGCATCAGAGATTTTCTGGCTGGTACAAGTCCATGGCTAAAAACTATGATAGAGGCGAAAATCACTGGTTCGATGAAGCGGGGCTCTAGCAAGGTTTGCAGCAGGCAAGTGAACTATCAATTAATTCTAGTGTGAAATGCTGCAAAAATAACAACGAGACCATCAAAAGTTTGATGAAAAGTTATAAACTCACTCCTCACAAAGTAAACTAATAAGCTGAAAGTGGCTGAAAGTCAGATGGACCATCGGTGTGTATGCATTACATGCGTTTCGCACCCCGAACAAAAGAACACAATCAACGAATCGGAAGATTATATGATTGTTGCACTTTGTTTTCAAACAGTAACTTTGAATGTTGATTTTCAAAAATTTTGTCGCAAGAAACACAGTGATAAACCATCAGAAAAGTTCTACTTTCCGTAATATGCGAGAAAGGCGTTCGGCACTGAATTCGTAACCCTAGTGAAAGAGGTTTCAATTTTTCATGTGGAAATGAAAATCAAAGCTATTTTCCTGTCCACATGGAAAACTGGAAGAGATTACGTGGAACTTTTTAACTAGAAATGTACAGTAGTTTTGTTTCGGGGGTGCGAAACGTACGTACAGAATAGTGCCACAGCCCCATTCATAAAGATAAAAATATAAATAAATAAATAAATAAATAAATAAATAAATAAATAAATAAATAAATAAATAAATAAATAGATGAATAGATAAATAAATAAATAAGTAAGTAAATAAAAAGACAAACATGCAATTAATTAACTAATTAATTAAGTCCGCAATTCTATTCAATGTTCTTTCAACTAGATCGCAGGTAATCTATTTGCTCGCAGGAAAATCTTTCAAGAGCTTTATACAGGGTGTTTCAGACCACCCGTCCACTATCTTTTTAGCGAAAACGGCACAAGATAATGAAATTCTGACGAAACTTTTCCAATGTATATCGACCCCAAAGAATTCAGGGAAAATATTGCCGACCCCGAAAAACGGCCCCTAAGGGCCTAATTGGGCCCCAAAAAAGGGCCAAATTGCTGTTTCTCAATGTTTTCTTATGGGGCGGGTGTTTTTTTATTTCAGAAATCAGTTGTACACCTAAAAATAAGCATTTTTTGTTCAGGGCATTATTTTCAAAAAATGGCCCTTTCTCAAGTTAGGGGCCGTTTTAAAAAACTTTAGGGGCCATTTTGAATTGCTCGCTGTGACCTTAAAAATTAACGGATTTCAAAAAACTAAAAATATTCTGAATCAGCAGATCAAGGGCTTTCTTTTCATGTATCACAACCTTATTTTCTGCGAAAAGATATTGGGGGCCCCCTCCCCCCTAAATTTTGGGGCTTTGGAGGCCTCTACGAAAAAATGTTCAAATGGCAAGGTATAGGTTGTGATACATCATTGGAAAGCTCTTGAAAAGACGAAGAAAATAGTCCAAACCGGACGTCAATCCGATCATTTTAACGAGAGTTGCGGCCTGGCCTCTCCCCCTAAATTTTGGGGCATTGGGGGCGGGCCCCTTTTGAGTAAAATTGAAAAATGCAGGGTACAAGTTGTTTAAATCATTCGAAAGCTATTGAAATGACAAAGAAAATAGTCCAAACCGGGTCTCAATCCGATAATTTCAACGAGAGTTACAGCCATTCAAAGATTTGAAGTATTTTTCTCGTATTCGCGGGATTTTGTAGGTGATAGTTTTCAATGGCCTCCTCGATGAATCCTCCGCAATATGAGAAAAATACTTCAAATCTTTGAATGGCTGTAACTCTCGTTGAAATTATCGGATTGAGACCCGGTTTGGACTATTTTCTTTGTCATTTCAATAGCTTTCGAATGATTTAAACAACTTGTACCCTGCATTTTTCAATTTTACTCAAAAGGGGCCCGCCCCCAATGCCCCAAAATTTAGGGGGAGAGGCCAGGCCGCAACTCTCGTTAAAATGATCGGATTGACGTCCGGTTTGGACTATTTTCTTCGTCTTTTCAAGAGCTTTCCAATGATGTATCACAACCTATACCTTGCCATTTGAACATTTTTTCGTAGAGGCCTCCAAAGCCCCAAAATTTAGGGGGGAGGGGGCCCCCAATGTCTTTTCGCAGAAAATAAGGTTGTGATACATGAAAAGAAAGCCCTTGATCTGCTGATTCAGAATATTTTTAGTTTTTTGAAATCCGTTAATTTTTAAGGTCACAGCGAGCAATTCAAAATGGCCCCTAAAGTTTTTTAAAACGGCCCCTAACTTGAGAAAGGGCCATTTTTTGAAAATAATGCCCTGAACAAAAAATGCTTATTTTTAGGTGTACAACTGATTTCTGAAATAAAAAAACACCCGCCCCATAAGAAAACATTGAGAAACAGCAATTTGGCCCTTTTTTGGGGCCCAATTAGGCCCTTAGGGGCCGTTTTTCGGGGTCGGCAATATTTTCCCTGAATTCTTTGGGGTCGATATACATTGGAAAAGTTTCGTCAGAATTTCATTATCTTGTGCCGTTTTCGCTAAAAAGATAGTGGACGGGTGGTCTG